>JAQZBX010000345.1:8243-55241 GCA_029593785.1 Cabassous unicinctus
AAATATAGGGAATTCGCACATGCTCCACTCCCCACATCTCTCATACTTTCCCACATTAACAACATCCCTCATTAGTATGGTACATTCATTGCAATTGATGAACACATTTTGGAGCATTGACACTAAGCATGGATTACAGTTTACATTGTAGTTTACACTTTCTCCTTCACGATTTTGTAAATTATGACAAGATATATAATGGCCTGTATCTGTCATTGCAATGTCATTCAGGACAATTCCCAAGTCCCAAAAATGCCCCTGTATTACACCTGTTTTTCCCTCTCACTACCCTCAGAACCTCTAGTGGCCACTGCCTCCATATCAATGATATAGTTTTTTCCATTGCTAGAATCACAATGAGTCTATAGTAGAATACCAGTAAGTCTACTTTAGTCCATAGTTCATTCCCCAATCCTGAGATTCTGGGATGGTGATGTACACACCAACTCTAATTGAGAGGGGGCTTCAATCCCATAGGGCCGATGGATGGGACTCTCTTGCTTGCAGTTGTAGACTCTCTCGGTTCCTTGGTATGGTGGTTGTCCATCATCACCTTCTTGTTAGTTGTCCTGGGTAAAACCAATGAACAGGACTGTAGGTGTTGCAACTCCATTGAGATTCAGGGCCAAGCTGGCACATGGACAGTCCAAAGATTTAAGTTTCTTGGATGTACACCTACCAACCCCAATACTAATTATAGGTTCAAATAGAAGGACAGAAGAGCCATGTGTAGGGAAGCCACAACTGAGTCCAACTCTACCATACTGGGGAGCATAAATTCCAAAGTAGGGCCTACTGGCAAGACACCTAACTCCTGGTCTATCTGCCCTGACTATAATGTCTGGATAGCTCTAGAGCCCTAAGGAGCCCCACTATTTGGGGTAGTATCTACTTTGGCATTCAATGAGATCCTGCTGAGATGTGCATAAGCATCACCTCTGGGATAACCTCCTGACTAACTTTGAAGACTCTTAGCCATATAACCTCATTTGTCTTTACCTTTTGCCCCTTTTGGTCAAGGTCTTTTTCCAGTTGCATTGCTCGTTGGTGCTTGGTAGTAATCCCCTGGTGCCAGGGAAGCTCATCCCCAGGAGTCATGTCCCACACTAGGGGGAAGGTAATGTATATGTATATGCTGAATTTGGCTTTGACAGAGGCAGGGACAGAATCCAGGTGTTTTAACTTTCAGACCATGCCCTACCCGCTTTCCCATATTGCCTGTTCTTATACAAAGACATAATAATGGCGCTTTATGAACTCCTTGATCAAACAAACACATTTACAATAACCCATTTTTACTTCTACAGATTATAGAAACATAATGGGACATGCCAGCCATTGAGTTAAAATGGAACTGATAAGTCTGAAAAAGAATCTTGGGGGAGAGATTTTGCTATATATAAAAATGTGAAAGGGATACTCAGCAGTTACATTCAGATACAAACGCTTGTGACCTTCCTCTCAGAAGCTTGTGTTAATACTAAATATCTTTTAGAATGCTGATATTATTCACAGAATCATCGACATGCAGTAATTTGTAACTAAGTTTGATAGCTCAGATGTGGAAAGACAGATTTTGCATTCAGAAGAATTAGCTTTAGGAAATAAAATAAAATTGATCCAGGCAAGTATTTCAGTGTAAAGAAGACACTTGACTCATTCAGAAAATGTATTAGGTATGTACAGGACTATGAAAAGTGTCACTTAAATAACATTTTTTAAAACTTTGTATTTTGGAATAAGTTCAAACTTATAGGACAGTCACAAAAAGAATACAAACCCCATAGAGAACTCTGACATATCTTCCACCCCTCAGATACCCATATCCACCTTTGCCATGTCATCCTATCTATCTGTCTGTCTATCCATCCATCCATTTTCTAAACATGTGAATGTGGGTTGTATACATCATTCTCCTTGAACAATTAATACAGTCATGTATATTTCCTAATAACAAGGGTATTTATTTATGTAACACCATAAATGCAATTATCAAGTTCAGGCAATTTAATATTGATATAAAGCTTACAGTCTCTATTCCAATATTTTCATATGTTCCAATAATGTCCATTTAAGAATTTTCTCCTCCCTTGCTAGATCCCATCCAGGTTGATGGGATCTAGGTTGATACATTGCATTTAATTGTCATTGTCTCTTTATTTGCTCTTTTTTTTTTTTTTTAATTATCAGAACATACAATATAAACTTTCCCATCTCAACCATTTTCAGGAATACTGTTCAATGGGAATAATCACATTCACAATATTGCAGTACTTTCTGTTACTAAAAATTTTGTATTTCCCCAAACAGAAACCCTACACCCATTGTTCATTAATAACCCATTCCCCTGCCCCCGTCCCCTGCCCCTGTCTCTATGAGCTTACATCTTCTCTGATATTTTCTTTGTAGTTTCAATGGGGCTTAAATTTAACATCCTAAATCTATGACAATCTCATTTGCTTTTATATCAACTTAACTTCAATACTATACACAAACTATGTTTCCCCCCCAACCACCCACCTTTATGTAGTTCTTGTCATAAATTACATGTTTATACATTAGGAGTCCAAAACCACTGATTTATCATTTATTTTATGCATGTGTCTTTTAGATATCGTAGGAAATAAAAAGTGGAGTTACAAACCAAAAATACAATATTACTGATATTTTTTTTTACCCATGTCATTACCCTCACCAGAGCTCTTTATTTCTTCATGGAGCTTCAATCTATAGTCTATTGCTCTTTCCTTTCAACATACAGAACTCTCTTCAGCATCTGTTACCGGGTCAGTCTAATGGTGACAGTCTTCATCTCTCCCTCATCTTTTTAAAGACAGTTTTGCCAGATAGAGTGTTTGTGGCTGACAATTTTTTGCTTTCAGTACTTTAAATATTTCATACTACTGCCTTCTTTCCTCCATAGTTTACAATGAGAAATAGGCACTCTATCTTATTGAGGGTCCTATATATGTGACATGCTGTTTCTCCCTTGCAACTTTCAGAATTCTTTTTTTATGTTTGGCATTTGACAATCTGATTATAATATGCCATGGTGTGTATCTATTTGGGTTTATCCTGTTTGGAGTTCATTGAGCATCTTTGGATGTGTATATTCATGTCTTTTATTAAATTTGGGAAGTTTTCAGCCATTATTCCCTTGAATATTCTCCCTGCCCCTTTCTTTCTTTCTCCTCCTTCTAGTGTTTCATAATGTGCATATTGGTACCCTTGATGGTATCCCATGGTTTCCTCAGGCTCTGTTCATTTTCCTTCATTCTTCCTTCTTTCTGCTCCTCAGACTGAATGATTTCAATAGTTTTATCTTAACTTTACTGTTTTTTTCTTCTGCCAGCTCCAATCTGCTGTTGAACCCCTCTAGGGAATTTTTAACTTCTCTTACTGTGGTCTTCCATTCTGTTTGGTTTCTTTTCATAATTTCCATCTCTCTATTGATATTCTCTTTGTATTCATCTATCATTGTCCTAATTTCTTTTAGTTCTTTGACCATTTTTCACTTTAGCTCTTTGAGCAAATTTAGGACCATTTTTTCCCAAAGTCCCTGCTATGTCCCAGATCTGGGGCATCTTCCCCTTTGGCTGGAACATTGCTTCCTGTTTCTTTGTATGTTTTGTAAACTTTTGTTGAAACCTGGAAATTTTGATATTTTAATATGTTAATGCTGAAATTTAGACTCTGCTGTATCTGTTCCTTAAGCTTGTATCCAGCTAGTGTTAAGACCAAGTATTCCTTGAATGCCAGGAGTTACATTAGGCTAATGTGTCAACTTGGCCAGGTAATGGTACCCACTTGTTTGGTCAAGCAAGCACTGGGCTAATTGTATTGTGAGGACATTTCATGGACTTAAATCATCAGTGAGTTGATTGCATCTATGGCTGATTATATGTACAATCAACTGAGGAGATTGCCTTCAGCAATTAGAGACCCGTCATCCAATCAGTTGAAGGCCTTAAAAGGAGAAGTGCATTCAGAGAAAGAATTCAGCATTCAGGAAGAGAATTCCCTTCTCTACTTAAGACAGCCAGCTTCTCCTGGTGAACCCATCGAGGGCCTTCATCAGAGTTCCTGGCTTGAAGCCTGCCCTACAGAATTTGGACTCATGCACCCGCATGGTTGCATAAGACAATTTTATAAAATCTCATAATATTTACTGATATCTCCTGTCAGTTCTGTTTCCCTAGAGAACCCTAACTAATACACTAATGAAAAAAAGAAAGAAAAAAGAAAACACACTTTTCCCAGTCTTTGCAGATCATACAATGGGTTGCATGAGAATAGCTCCAGGCAAAACATAGCGACCTTCCTCCCTGATCCTTTCTGCACATGTGTCTTGTCTGGAACATGGGTGTGTGACTGTAGGAATTCCCTTGTTTACACAGTTACAAATGTCCCTTCTTCCCTAGGAAAGTTTCCTCACCATCCCCAGCACAGTACTGTATGTCCTACAGCCACCAATCCTTTGCCCCAGGAAACACAAATTGACTACTCTCCCATAGTGTCCTGTAGGAGAGTTCTCTGAGCTGTCTTCTATATGAAGAGCAAGTTCTGGGATAATAAGCCCCTCGGCCCCACCAGACAGATTGGGTCAGAGATACATGATCCCAGGGTGCCCATGAGGGCCACTGTGCTCCCTCTGAAACCAGAACTAGGGATCCGCACTGGGAAAGCAGGCCAGCTATGCATGCCGGGCTGGTAAGGAATGGGAGAGTGGCTGGCCAGGGCACCACAAGATCCTACCACTTTCATGAAGACTTTTTCTTGCCCTGTTACCGCAGTCCTTTAATTGCTTTCTGGAACCCTGAAAAAGGTGTGTCTGCTAGTATTCGCTGGTTGTTCAAAGCTTCTGTGGGGGCGTAGAGGAGGGCGAAGGAGCCCTGAAGGTCTTATTTTCCCATCTTGATCAATTTAGAGACCCTAGTAACATTATTTTTAAAGATTTCCTTTTATAAACCTTATTCTGGGGAAGTTAGAGACCATGTTTTCTCAAATAAAACTCGGGTACATGGTTGAGGAATGTGGAGAAAATAGAATAATCATTACTGTGCAATTGTTTACACATCACTAGGTTCTGTTCTAAGTGTTTCATGTGTATTAACTCATTTAATTCTCATCACAGTCCTATATGATAAATACTACTATTATTATCACTAATAAACAAATAAGAAAACTGAGGTACAGACAAAATAAGAGACTTATCCATGATCACTGAGGTAATGAGTATAAAAGCCAGGATTCAAGTTCGGGTGCATAGAGCTAAGAACTCATTCTGTTAACTAGTTTATTACATATAAAGTAAAAGTTATTTCCAAAAGCACAACTTAAGGTAAGTTCAAAACTTGGTGTGTCAGTGCAACAATCATACACACAGTAGTTGGGTTCTTCATTCCACAAAAGCCTAATTAACCTATAATAATCATAGTAATTGCCAAAGGAGCCAAGGAAAGTAAGGAAAGGGTAAACGGCCTCTGCTTTCTTTTCTAGGTGTGAGGCAGCCCACAGTCAAGTTTTAAACCATGCTAGTGTGGTCTTTGGCATTCTTCCTTCACCCTGAGCCCTTGACATGGGCCCCAGTGTTCTGATAACATCCGGACCACCCCTACTACAGCTCCCCACCCAAGCAGCCACCTCTACCAGAGCCCTACTTGCTCTTAAAATATCTTTTTCCCTTCCTATAAACATAACTACATTTTCCAAATGTAGCTGATCTCAACTAGGCTTGCAAAAAGAGAAAAACAGATGAAAATAAGTCAGAGTAATACATAATGATAGATGGACATTTAACTCTCCCTGAGGCTTTTGCATCATTAGAAGATGGCTTGCTGGAGCAAATGAATCTCAAATGGACAGCATTCCAGGTACCATTTAAAGGAGAAAAAATTGTCCTGCATTCTGGAATAGAAGAGGATCACCGCAGAGCTGCCCAACACTTGAGGACCCAATTCTTCCAAGTTATTCCTAGGTCTTTTCTCATTTCCAAACCCCACATATTTTCTGATCACTCTACATCGTTTCTCAGAATCTTCTATGGCAACAGCAATGAAGGCTCATGCAGGGGCCCAGGAGACTGTTTTCATGCTCTAAAGTTGAGTCTTTAACTCAGAAACTGACTTATTGTCATTGCCTCACTGTGGTCGTTTTTCTGTAGGAAGGCATCCCACAACTTTCACATGTTCACTGTCTGCTCTTGGGTCAAGAGTTCACTAACACCAGACTCTCCTCCTTTTAAAAGTGAGGGGTTTAGGGAAGCGGGTGTGGCTCAGTGGATAGAGGCCCCGTTTACCATATGGGAGGCCCGGGTTCGCGTCCCGAGGCCTCCTTGTGAGGGCACGCCGGCCTGAGCGGTGCGGTGGGCTGATGCAGCATCCTCACGGCAGGAAGCAGGTGTGGCGCAATGGATAGAGCACCCGTTTACCATATGAGAGGCCCCGGGTTCGCTTCCCGGCGCCTCCTTGTGAGGGCAGGCCGGCTCGCGCGGCGCCGTGGGCTGATGCGGCAAGACCTCACAGCAAGGGGGAGATAAGCAGACACAGAGAAGATACGCAGCGAATGGACACAGCAACACAAGCAGCAAGGGGGGGATAAATAAATAAAAATAAATAAATCTTAAAAAAAAAAAAAAAAAGTGAGGGGTTTGAAAGAGTTGATCTTTCATAGCCCTTTATCACTAACATTCTGTATATCAAAATTCATTCTTTAATGCATTGCTTCTCAAAGCAACACTGATAATCCTACCGGCTTTGGTAAATTTGAAAAGGTAACAGACATTTTTCTCAAGATTTTGTTCTAGGAATATAGAGAGACATTAAAATACCATTAGGCCTCTCTTCTAAAAATAGGGCCTAAGAAAAATGTCTAGGGTGTTTCTGAATAGCTCTCTTAAGAGGTGTAACCAACCGAGACCCAGAAGCTTTAAATTACTAGACCAGGACGTGAAATAGTGATAGAATATTAATAACTAGTGGCCCTTTTTCAAACAGTGAAGGAAATAAGGGACCATTTGTTCTTGTTTTGCATGCAATTCAACTGCCTATCAGGGGTTTAAGTATTTTGCTTTTCATCGCATGAAAGAGTGTAGTGAGATTGACCATACTGTTTTGGAATATAAGTGCCTATATCCAAGCAACAAAGAGAATGACAACTGAAAAACAGTCTTCAGTACAAGGAGGAGTCTGTTTTAGCTATCAAAATACTATTTTTGAAATGGGGATTATTTTAAATTGATGTGTGAAATGTGTTTGATATTGTCCAAAAGTCCCTAACACATTTCAACTAAAGATAAAGCTAAAAACTCTTATACCACCTTGATAATTATTTGGGAAGCATTTGGTATAGAAATAATGCAATTATATAGTGATAGTGAGGTTTTTATGTTTTTTGCTAGGAAGGATATTCTAAAATCATTTTTATCTATTAAAATGCACATATTACCTATAAAATTTTTGAGAATTTATTGTCCAAAATTTTTGTTATGATTTATCTACAAAAAAAGAAATAAGTTTTATTTGCTAAAAAACGTTCTGATAAGGACACAGAATTAAATATATGTGACTAAGCTGTAACTGTAAAGTAGGCTTATATATAGGCTAATGGGTTTTAAAATTTCATAAATCACCTTTTTCTTTTTATTTTGAACTGTTTTTAGAATCAAAGAAAAGTTACAAAAACGGCATAGAAACTTTCCATTCATTCCTTGCCCGACCTCCCCCAATGTAAACATTTTACATAATTATAGTATAATTATCAGACCCAGGAACTTAACATTGGTACAATACCTTCAACTAAGCTAAGGACCTTATTCAAATATCATCAGTCTACTAATGCCCTTTTTTGTATTCCAGGATCCCACATTGCCTTTAGTTTTTACTTTTTATTTTTGAAAAACAAACTTTTAAATATATTAGGAAAGCAAAGAATTTAAAACAAATTTCAAACTAATGGAAAACAATATACTCTTTGTGACGGAGAGACTCTAAGATGGTCTTCAATGATCTCTAATGTAATATCCACCCCTTGAGTGTGGGCTGGTCTAGTGACTTTGCTTCTAACTAACAGAAGGTGATGGGACATCACTTCCATTATTAGGCTACTTAAGACTGTGATTTCTGTCTTTTTGGCAAACTCTGTGTCTTGCTGGCTTAGAAGAAGCAAGTTCTCATATAGAGGAGGCCCACCTGGCAAGGACCTGAGGGTGGCCTCCTGCCAACAGCCGGCTTGGAAACTGAGGCACTCATTCCAATAGCCCTTGAGGAACTGAAATTTTTCCAATACTCAGATGAGTTTGGAAGAGGACCCTTCCCAGGTTAAGCCTTCAGATGAGACCCCAGACCTAGCTGACACCTTGGTTGCAGCCTTGTGACAGACCCAGAAGCAGAGGACCAGATAAGCCTAGCTTCTTAACTCCCTGGCTAACAGAAACTGGGAGATAATAAACAGGTATTGTTTAAAGCTGCTAAGTTTGTAGTAATTTGTTGCACAGCAATAGATAAGTAATACAATTTTCTTTGAAACATCCCTTGGTCAGAAGCATACAATATGAACTATTCATTGATGAGACTTGCACAATCATTTTTAAAAATATATATTCCTAAACTTATCTTTGTTAGGCTGAGCTCTTCCATGAACAATGCTCACAAAGTCATAGTCATAGGCAGTCCATGGGTTGTAGACTTGACTTAGTCACAAAAAAGAACATTAGTGTTGGGGGGGGCCTGGGAAGATCTTCTACTACCACTTCCTCCTTTTGTATTGTAATGAAACTGAACCTAAAGAGGAGATCTCATAGTCAGATGCTGCGACTTCAGCCCAGTGCTCCAAAATGTCTCACTTAGATGACCTTCTCTCACGAACATGAGCCACAGATAACACAGAACCATAAATCTATCACCATGGCTGGAAACAAACAAACAAACAAAACCCCAAAACCAATAGATGACTTGTTCTCTTGATGATGGGCCAACAGCATCAGCTTCCTGTGTCAGCACATTCTGGTAGCCTCACGAGACCTCATCAGATGTATGGCTTAGGTGGGACATGAGAGGGGCAGGATGAGGTTTCCTTGATTCCTAGCTCTATATACATAGGAATAAAGAATTATGCAAGTGAATTTTTATATTTTTTCTTGTCTCACATCAGAAGAGAAATAATGGGAGAAGTAATTTTTGGCTACATCAGTCTAAAACTCTTTGGACATCAGGACTGTGTCTGTCCTATTCATCATTTGTAACAGTCAGGTCCCAGAAAGGAGATGACCCATTGTAGCAGTTGGATATTATTTATGAATTCCAAAAATAGATATTGGATTATGTTTGTAAACTGGTCTGTTCCCTTCGGCATATTAGATTGTGTTAAATTCAGAGGTTTCACTTTTACTTGATTAAATTATGATTAGAGCTTTGATTGGGCCATGTCAGTTGGATGTTGAGTCCCCACCCCCTTGGCGGGCGGGGACTCACAGAGAAAAGGATGAGGCAGAGAAGAGAGTTTGAGTTTTTGATGCTGGAGACCCAAAAAGTAAACACACAGAGAAGCAGGTACGTGAGGAAAGAGAGAAGGCTCCATTAGACAAAGCAGAGGCCCCAGGATGAAAGATGAACCGTTTGCCTGACAGTTTACAGCTGGTCTTGTAGAGAGAGCAAAGCAGCTGAGCCCAGAAAGAAATGAGTCCCAGGAGAGAGACGAGACTCATCCCAGCCTATAGCTAAGATTGGAAGAAGCTGGGACCACAGAGCCTTAAGAGGAAGAGGAAGGCTGAACCCTTACAGACAACTGCCTGCCATCTTGCTCCAACATGCAGCAAGACTTTGGTGAGGGAAGTAACTTATGCTTTATGGCCTGGTAACTGTAAGCTTCTACCCCAAATAAATACCCTTTATAAAGGCCAACAGATTTCTGGTATTTTGCATCAACACTCGTTTGGCTGACTAATACACCCACTAAGGTAGAATCACTGCAGAGCATTTAATGAAGGGGCCATTTATTAAAGTGCAGGAAGGACTTTGAAAAACCAACTAGGGGCAGTACAATAGGCTGGGACAGGGAGCTATTAGCAATGCCATGTTGAAGAGGAAGGAACACTTACAGGAACTTGGAGAGAGCTGGACCCTCATAGAGGGAGGCAGCTAACCCTTGTATTCTGGCAGAGAGAAAGGAAGATTACCCCAAACTGACTCTGCATCCACACTAATCTCCTGCTGGTGGCTGTCATTGGCTGGGCCCAAAAGGGAGTTAGAGAGCAACCACTCTTGAAACCAGCCTCTTGAGAAAGAATGGGACAGTTAAGAGTGGAAAGTGGATATGGAGAAGTAAATGAGAAATATCCAGCACATGCTACATGTCTGGTACCTAGCATAAGCTCAACAAATTCTTATCAAGGGATGAAATGCAGTGGTGTGTGAGAGGTTGTTAAAATATTATTATTAGCTTGAAATCTGGCAGGATTTATTTCTGCCAAGGGAGTGAGGGTCTTTGTTGTTGTTGTTCTCAGAGAGTCGGTTTGTCAGTAACCCACTCGATAAAAGTATAAATCATGTCATCTCCTACAGAAGGGAAGTTGTTTTTATTTTCCACTCAAAGGAAAATTGCTATCATGCATTTCTTGAACCAGATTAAGACATTATCTCAATATTAACTCATTATCTTCCACCAACCATCACTATCATTCCTCCTTTGTTATACATTATTTTCTTGGTGATAATACCATCTATCCATGTCACCAAGCACAAAAATATCTTTCTCATTCTCAACCTCACCATTCATATGCAATAATCACTAAGCAATGCCAAGTTTATTTCTAAAAACTCCCTCAAATCCATTTTTTCCTCTATCCCCCTGTATTAGTCAGCGTTCTCTCAGGAAACAGAATCAAGAGGAGATATCTGTCAATAATATAAGATTTTATAAGAGTGTCTCTCACGACCATAGGGATGCACAAGTCCAGGTTCCGCAGGCAGGCTGCAAGCCAGTAGCACTGATGAAAGTCCGATGAAAGGTCCTTGATGAGTTTCTGGGAGAAGTTGGCTGTCCAAAGACGAGCTGGGAAATTCTCTCTGAATGTTGAAATCACTTCTCCTTTTAAAGCATTCGACTGATTGGATAAAAGTGTCACCCATTGCTGATGCAATCTCCCTGATTGATGCAGATGTAATCAACTATCCATGCAGTAAACTCACTGGTGATCGAAGTCCATAAATGCTCTTGTATTACAATTAGCCCAGTGCTTGCTGGACCAAACACCTGGACACAATTACCTGGCTGAGTTGACACATTAGCTTAACCATCACACACCCCCGCTTTATGTTCTAGTAAAACTAAACTAGATACATGGAAGGTCTTTTACTCTATTTAATGTGCCTTATTTTTCCATCTTGTCCACATGACAAACTTCTAGTCATCTTCCAAAACTCAATTCAGGCATTACTTCTTCCCTAATGGTAGTCTTCCGTAATAATGCCAGGTGGAATTAATTCTACTTCCTACTCTGTGTTACCCCCCACACCTTGAAAACCAATCACATTGTACAGCAATTATTGTTTTCATATCTGGTCCCCAATTGTGCTGAGTCCCTTGAAAGCAAGACTGTGTTTTATTCTTTTCCACACTCCCATATCAAACAATATGCCTGGCACATTGTAGATGTCAGTAAGTGTTTGCTAAGTGAATAAACTGATAATTTTCTCAACACCCTTGTTTAATTAACTAATGTCAAGAGGGAGCTCCAAAACTCTGCATGTTCCTGGCAAAACCCTCTGCCCAACCCTACACCCACCTCCCCAATACTTACAGCCTTGGCAGCAGTACCTACAGGCAGGACTGATCTCATCATGCCCTCTATTCCCATTTGTATTTGTTACCATGGGATGCTCAGCATATCCGGGTCTCAATTCCTGGACTTTCATAGCCATATGGATCAAATGTCACCCTCTCAGGGAAGCTTTCCTGAACAATACTCTGTTTAAAATTGCACCTCAAGCAGGGGTGCTCCCAAGGGCTCTAAAGACATCCAGATACTATAGGCAGAGCACACAAACCCAGGAAACCAGTGGGCCTTACCTTGGAATATATGTTAACTTATTTCCCCAATGTAACAGAATTAGACTCATTTATAATTTCCCTACACATGGTTCTTCTGCCCCTTTAATTTGAACTATAATTAACACTATACCCATTAAATATATGTCCCAGAGACTTAAGTTTTTGATCTGTTCATATGCCAGTTGAGCCCAGAATCTCAGCAAGAGTTGCAGCCAACACCTACATTCCAGTTCATCAGACTTGCCCAGGACAACTAACAAATTATGATGATGGACAACTCTTCCAAAAAACAGAGAGTTATCTACAACTGCAAGGAAGACAGTTCCACCCATCTGCCCTATGGGGTCAAAGCCCTCTCCCAATCGGAAGGAGAGTGGGCATCACCATGCCAAAATCCTCAAGATTGAGGAATGAACAAACATAAGGGGGGAATGCAACCATGGACCAAAGTAGACTTATTATTATTCTAGTAATGGAAGAACTTGTAGCAGTGGCTCTGAGGAAAGGGGGAGGGAAAAATAGATGGAACATGGGGCATTTTGGGGACATTGGAATTGTTCTGCATGATATTGCAACGATGGATACAGGCCATTACACATTTTGTCAAAACCTATAAAATTGTACAGTGCAAAATGTAAACCACAATGTAAACTATAGACCATGGTTAGTAGCAATGTTTCAACATATGTTCATCAATTGTAGCAAATGTACCACAGTAATGAAAGATGTTATTAATGGGGGAAAATGTGAGAGGGGAAAAAGGTGAGATATGGGAACTCCTTATGCTTTCAATGTAACTTCTCTATAATCTAAAACTTCTTTCAAAATAAAGTTTTTTAAAAAGCTACAAATGGTATGCTCTGCACATTAGAACTTCTCACATATGTTTATAGTGAAGTTTTAAACTAATTATACGGGACTGAAAAAACATCACATCATCATATTTTCCAATTGGCTTCTAAGATGATTTTAGGGTTACATTTACATAGAAGATTGGCATACACTGTCATAAAATAACATATTTAAGAGCATGGTAAGTCTTCCAAATTTGCATTATAATATACAGAGACAAATTGGTAGTTTTTTTATTAAAACATCATCAGTTACATTCAATTCAAAAATAGCATGGCAATATAATGATGCTCAGTAGTAGAGATTGTGATTATAAATTGAATTGTGAGGCAAATTTACATCCTGATGTAGCAAATAATTTTTTAAAAAATCATTCAAATAATAGCTTTCATGTTCATCTTGACCGTTCACCTAAAGGCCATCTCAGACTTCTTTAGTAATACCATGAGGCTGAATCAGAAAAAAATACATGCCATCTACACATTTGAAATAACAGGAAAAGTTTATTGTAACCTTAAATAATGGAACCTGAGCTCATTTTACCAGGGGACTCTATGGCTTCTGAAAGGAAGACTAGGACATTTATAAGAACTGACAAAATTGTGTCTTCCAAAAAGGGAATTTTAAATCTCTCTTCTTTTAACACCTTTTTTTTTCCTTCCTCTACTAGTGGCTAAAACAAAATAAGCTTAGAATTTCATTTACCTGTTTAGAATTTAGCAAAAGCAAGAACTTAAAACATAAAAATAAGGTGGGACAGCTGATTAGAAGGTGGTAGCAGAATGGAAGTCCAAGATTTTAGAAACAAAACTCACAGAAATAATTGTGAGAGGTAGAGTGATACATTTGGCAGATCTTAACATCTGGATGTCAGACATTATATTTTTCTATCATAAACCATTTAATTGTGAGCAAGATCCAAGCCACCCAAGACACACAGTCCAAGCTGATAATTAATTCCCTCCCCAATGTAAGGCTCTTATAATATTTTTTCAACATTTATTTAGGAGAGAATGTAAGCATTGCATCAGAGAAAAGGCCAGCAATGGATGGAAGTATCCTAATATACAAATGCCATCTAGCAAAACAGAATTCTTACAAAAAACAAAAAAAAAAGTGTATTCCCTCTTCCATGACTTGGCTCAGAAGCATTTGAGTGGCCATGGTTCACCCTCACGGATTCACACCCCAGTTTCCTAAACCATTCTTCACATGCCCAGGTTCTGAATCACCATCCTGATCATCTTCCTCTAGACATTTTATCATTGCTTGTTTCTGCTCTTTATATAAACCTTACATTTAAGATTTTCTACTAGAGTTACCCCCAAAGTTCTTTTAACTGACTGCACAAGTCAATTAAAAAATATATTTTCTCCTATTGAATAGGCTGCCTTCTCACTTTCTTGACAAACTCCTTTGAAGCACAAAAGTTTTTGATTTTGAGGAGGTCCCTTTTATCTATTTTTCCTTTCATTGCTCGTGCTTTGGTTGTAAAGTTTGTGAAACCATTTCCTTCTACAAGATTTCATAGATGCTTCCCTACATTATTTTCTAGGAGCTTTATGCCCCCAATGTATCAGAGTTAGACTCATTTATATGAGTCTATACATGGTTTTTATGCCCCTTTTATTTGAACCTATAATTAGCACTATATCCATTAAATATGTGTCCCAGAAACTTAAATTTTCCTGCTGTTCATACACTGATTGAGCCCTGAATCTCAGCAGAGTTGCAGCCAATACTTACATTCCAGTTTATTGGACTCACTCAGGACAACTAACAAAAGGATGATGATGGACAACACCCATCCCCAAAACCAGAGAGTATCTACAACTACAAGCAATTCAGGTCCACCCATCTGCCCCATGGATCTAAGCCTCCTCTCAATAGAAGCGGAGTGGCATCACCATGCCAAAATCCTCAAGATTGAAGAATGAACAAACATAAGGGGAGAATGCAACTATGAACTACAGTAGACATATTATTATTCTAGTAATGGAAGAACTTGTAACATTGATATAAAGGCAGTGACCACCAGAGATTCTGAGGGGAGGGGGAGGGAAGAATAGGTGGAACATGGGACATTTTGGGGACATTGGAATTGTTATGCATGATGTTGCAATGAGGGATACAGGTTATTATACATTTTGTCAAAACCTATAAAATTGTGTGGTGCAAAGTATAAACTATAATGTAAACCATAAACCATGGTTAGTAGCAATACTTCAATGTGTGTTCATCAATTGTAACAATTGTACCACTTTAATGAAAGATGTTGCAATGGGAGAAAGCATGGGAGGGACCAGGTGGGGTATATGGGAATCCCCTATATTTTCAATGCAACATTTATGTAAGCTAAAGCTTCATTAAAATAAAAAAGAAATTTTAAAAAAGAAAGCACAGTCACCAAGACAATCTTCAGGCACAATCTAGTTTGCTCAATATGGCAGTTTGAGATTATTCTATGAATCTCAGCAAAAGAAAGATTATATTTTTAAACTAATCTATTCTTGTGGGTGTAATACCCTTTGGTTGCATTGAATTCAGCTGAAGGGACTTTGATTAGATTACTTGATAAGATCAATTAAAGGTGGAAAGAATGAGCACAAATGTAAATCTTGCATCTCTGAAAAAAGGCAATACAGTTTATTTTGTCCTAGAAACACACATACCATCTTTGAATACTACATTAATAATAGTAGTTAATATTTATTGAGCACTTACTATTTGCTAGATAGTATAGACCATGTATGGGCACTTTATATAAATCATTCTATTTAATATGCACAGAGACACACACACACAAACACTGAGAAGTGGATATTACTATTTTCATTTTAGAAATGAAGAAACAGGATCAAGAAAGCTAACTAAAGTGCCCAAAGTCTTATAACTGGCAATTGGCAAAGCTGTGATTTGAATCAGGTTTTTTCTGGTCCCAAGCCTCTCAAATGCATTCTCCGCAATTGCCAGATTAGAATAAAATTTTTAATCTCCAGTAAACATACTTAATATACAATCTGGGAAAAGTATAGTGCTTTTAAAGAAGCTCATTTCTGGAAGCTCATTTGAACCCTACCACGGATTTTGGCTCATGTTAGGTTTAGAGTGTAGCCCGTGAATAGAGGGAATCAGTGGACGAAGCCACCTATAATGGTGCTATAAAGATTAAATACACCACTTAACAAGGAAACTGTGTTGTAGTCCCCAGGTTTGAGATACAATATTTAATCTCTAGTGTCCAGCTAGATAAGGAATTTTTATCTTATTATGCTAGATATTAAGAGTTCCTGCTAAAGACTTGGTGATAAATCAATACTTTGAGGGAAAAAAAGTCAATAGCAAACGTATCATATTCTTAATGTTAAGACCTCATTTCACAGGTACAGAGTTTCTTGCAAAGTATTGGAAGATGTGGGTTATGATGGTCAACAGGGTCACATGAGTATCTTTAAGAAAAGACAATGGGCCCAGAATCTCAACAGAGTTGCTGAGACTTTGCCAGATAAACAGTAATGGTCTGGCCTGAGGAGACTCCCCCCAATGTGAAGCCTGCATCACCCAATCTCCATTCTGCCCCCAAGGAATCCCAATCTCCTCCCTGTCCTGAAGAGAGGACCACCCAACCCCAAGCCTGTACTACCCAATCTCCAGCCTGCCCCAAGGAGTCTTGACCTCCTCCCTGCCCTGAGGAAACCATCACCCAACCTCCACCCTGCCCTGAGGAGTCTGCCACCCAACCCCTCCTGGAGAGATTAACCGTGTTTCAGCATATAAAATTGCAAGGGAATTCCCTGAAGTAACTGACTTGCAAGATACTTGTAATTCTTCTCCTTACCCACCCCCACCACCCCTCTTCTCTTCCAGACCTATAACTAGACTAAACTCACAACAAGCTTCCAAAGGTAATGTACCAAGTGTGACCCATGAGGAAGTACTCTATACTCTAAAAGAACTGCATGAGTTTTCCAATTTATATGAACAGAAATCAGGGGAATATGCGTGGGTATGGATATTAAGGGTATGGGATAATGGTGGAAGGAATATAAAGTTGGATCAGGCTGAATTTATTGACATGTACCCACTGGATTCAATGTTGTAGCTCAAGGGGTTAGAAAGGGCTCTAACAGTTTGTTCAGGTGGCTGGCTGAAACATGGACCAAAAGAAAGCCTACAATGCCTGAGGTCAAGATGTCCAATTTACCCTGGTATATTGTAGATGAGGGAATCCAAAGGCTTAGAAAGACTGGAATGCTAGAATGGACTTAGTGGGAAACAGATGTGGCTCATGCATTTGGCTACCACAATGAAAGGCAGGCTCAAAGCATCAATCAAAAGAGTCTGAGTTGCATAGACTTATGGTGTTGGCTAATAGATCATGGGGTACGTAGAAGTAAAATAGATGGGCAATCTACTAAATTCCTACTTTATCTGTATAAGCAGAAGAGTTCTAGGTCAAGTGAACTAAACCCTAAGTTGAATTACAGAAACAGAGAATCATGGTCCCTTAATCAAGTCCCAAAATTGAGACAGTTTACAAATCCAGAGGCCCTCAAATGAGGGGGAGGCCAGGTCCCCTTGGGGAAGGACACTGTTACACTGCCAAAAATTTATATTGTTAATCTTCCTCTCAGCTTTCCCCAAATAGACCTATGGCTTTTTACTGTGGTAACCATGTTGGGGAAAGGAAATGACCAGACATTTTAGGGATATTAGACACAGGCTCAGAAGTGACATTAATTCCAGGAGATCCAAAATATCACTGTGGTCCACCAACCAGACTAGGGTCAGGTGATTGATGGAGTTTTAGCCCAGGTCCATCTCACAATGGGTCCAGTGTGTCCCTGGACCCGTTCTGTGGTTATTTACCCAGTTCCAGAATGCATAATTGGAATATACATCCTCAGAAACTGGCAGAATCCCCACATTGGATCCCTGACTTGTGAAATGAGGGCTATTATGGTAGGAAAAGCCAAATGGAAGCCACTAGAACTGCCCCTACCTATCAAAATAGTAAACAAAAACCTATGCTGGATTCCTGGAGGGATTGCAGAGATCAGTGCCATCACCAAGGATTTGAAACACTGCCAACTGAGGTGCTTGCTGAGGGTAAAGGGAACATGGAATGGGTAGTGGAAGAAGGTAGTGATAAATATGAACTTTGATGACATGACCAGTTACAGAAGAGAGGATTGTAATGGTCTTAAATATTTCTTCCTTGTTTTGTTATGTTTGTATATGTACATAAAATGAATATCTTCGTTTTCTTCCCTATCCTTTCCCCTTATCACTTGACATAAGTTGTATTAGTTTCACTTCATAGTATTTAAGGATGTCAAGTTTAAGAGTGAATATTACCCAAGGACTTGCACCCTATTCTGGAGGGATTTAGTGCATTTTCGGTTGTATGCAGGACACTGGAGTATTGTTAGACATATATATATATATATATGTCTGCTATTGTTTTTGTTTAGAGACTAAGTATGGTTTAAGGTTATGTGTATGGATGCCAAGTTGACAAGGGGTGGACTGTGATGGTTAGGCTAACGTGACAACTCAGCCAGGTAATGGTGCCCAGTTGTTTGGTCAAGCAAGCATTAGGCTAACTGTAATACAAGGACATTTCATGGACTTTAATCATCAGTGAGTTGATTGCATAGACAGTTGGTTACATCTACAATCAGCTGAGGAGATTGCTGTCAGCAATGAGTGACATCTCACCCAATCAGTTGAAGGCCTTAAATGGAGAAGTGACTTTAGCATTCAGAGAGAGAATCCCCATCTCTACTTCAGATAGCCAGCATCTCCAGGGAAATCCAACAAGGACCTTAATCTGAGTCCCTGTCTTGCAGCCTGCCCTATGGAATTTGGACTTGTGCATCCCTATGCTCGTGTGAGACCACTTCATAAAATCCCATACTATTTACAGGTATCTCTTGTCAGTTCTGTTTCCCTAGAGAATGCTGACTAACACAAAGGATACTGGAGTTTTGAGTCCAAATTTTTTAGGTGGAAACTCAGGAAGGAGTGGAGGGTATATAATCTTAAGGCAGAATTCCTTCTTCTTTCTGGAACCTCCAGTTCTTTGTATTTAAGGTCTCTAACTGATTAGAAGAAGTCTCCTCATATGATTGAGGGCAATATCCTTTACTTAAAGACAACTGGTTTTAGATGCTAATCCCATCTACAAAATATTTCCACAGCAACATCTAGATCAGTGTTTGATCAAACAACTAGACACCATAACCTAGCCAAGTTGACACATAAAATTAAACATCATACAGGCCTATTATTCAAACATCATAGAAAGGGTGATGGTTATACATGAAAAGCATGTGACTACAATACCTGTTTCTGTTCCAAATGCAAAGACTTTATTTATTTATTTATTTATTTATTTATTTATTTATTTATTTATTACTGGATACATATAAAAAAATTTTTTAATTGAACAATATGTTACACAATATATTTGGTTCATAGTAACGCATTCATACAGTATTTGTCCTTTTGTGTCTGGCTTGCTTCACTCAACATAATGTCCTCCAGGTTCATCCATGTTGTCATATGCTTTATGACTTCATTTCTTCTTACAGCTGCATAATATTCCATTGTGTGAATAGACCACAGTTTATTTATCCATTCATCTGTTGATGAACACCTGGGTTGTTTCCAACTTTTGGCAATGGTGAATATGTTGCTATGAACATCAGTGTGCAGATGTCTGTTCATTTCACTGCTCTCAGTTCTTCTGGGTATATACCCAGTAGTGGTATTGCAGGGTCACGTGGCAAGTCTATATTCAACTTCTTTAGGAACTGCCAAACAGTCCTCCACAGTGGCTGTACCATTCTGCATTCCCACCAACAGTGAATAAGTGTTCCTATCTCTCCACATCCTCTCCAATACTTGTAGTTCTCTGTCTTTTTAATACTGGCCATTCTGATAGGTGTGAAATGATATCTCATTGTAGTTTTGATTTGCATTTCCCTAATTATGAGTGATGGTGAGCATTTCTTCATGTGTTTTTTTGCCATTTTTATTTATTCTTTGGAGAAATGTCTATTCAAGTCTTTTGCCCATTTTTTAATTGGATAGTTTGTCTTTTTATTGTTGAGTTGTAACATCTCTTTATATATCCTGCATTTGGAAGAAGTACAGGACCTATATGCAGAAAACTATCCTTATCAGATATGTGATTTCCAAATATTTTTTCCCATTGAGTTGGCTGCCTTCTTACCCTTTTGACAAAGTCCCGTGAGGTGCAAAAGTGTTGAATTTTGAGGAGGTCCCATTTATCTATTTTTTCTTTTGTTGCACATGCTTTGGCTGTAAGGTCCAAGAAACCACCATCTACTACAAGGTCTTGAAGATGTTTCCCTACATTTTCTTCTAGTAGTTTTATGGTCCCGGCTTTTATATTTAGATCTTTGATCCATTTTGAGCTGATTCTTGTATAGGGGGTGAGATAGGAGTCCTCTTTCATTCTTTTGGTTATAGATATCAGTTCTCCCAACACCACTTGTTGAAGAGACTGTTTTTTCCCATAAGCATGGACTTGATAGGTTTCTCAAAAACCAGTTGACTGTATTGGTGAGGGTTTATTTCTGGGTTCTCAATTCTATTCCACTGATCCATGTGTCTATCTTTATGCCCAGTACCATGCTGTTTTGACCACTGTAGCTTTGTAATATGTTTCAAGATCAGGCAATGAAATTCCTCCCACGTCAGTCTTCTTTTTCAGAATGCTTGGCTATTTGGGTGCATTTACCCTTCCAGATGAATTTGGTAATTGCCTTCTCTAATTCTGTAAAGTAAGCTGTTGGGATTTTGATTGGTATTGCATTGAATCTATAAATTAGTTTGGGTAAGATTGACATCTTCAAGATATTTATTCTTCCAATCCATGAACACAGAATGTCTTTCCATTTGTTTAGGGCTTTTTAAATTTCTTTTAGCATTGTTTTGTAGTTTTCTGCATATTGGTCCTGTACTTCTTCCAAATGCAAAGACTTTAAATGTGTATTGTGTAACAAAAATCAACCACACACTTCTTCATTCTCCTGGGCCAGGAATTGTGAATTTCTATCTAGCTACTTGCTGACATTTTTAAGCTATCTCTTCTAACCCACATATTTTGGGGGCTTCCCAAATGGATTATCAGTTCAATCTCTAGGATTACACTCTATTTCAAGTAGCCTGAAATAGAGTACATTATACATACACATTAAAAACATCTGCAATCTTAAACAGAAACTGTTAAAGTTCATTCTTGTAACATATAGTATAGTTAATGAATATCCAAGATCTCAAAAGAATCAGCTTTTAAAAACTATGCCATTTATACATCTCACTCTAATCTTTTTAAATTAAAATTTAAAGCTTATTAACTATTATCTCTAGTAATATATACAAGCAAATTCTCCATTATTTGAAAAGTAGAACTAGCATTATGCATAATTCAAAACATTGAAAAACAAGAAAATGTGTTTGGCTTTAAAATTATTTTCTACAATACAGTTTACCTGTTTTGAATTTAATTTGCTTATTAAATTTAGCTTGCAGTTTCTATGCACACACTAAACAAACACTAAATGACAACAGGAGGCACTGGTCTGAAAGTTTAATTATAAAATTAAATGTAATAGTAAATATAATAATAAATCAGATAAGCACCCACAGGACAACTGATAATTGACAATAAATTATTATTCATTACAAGAATAAATGGAAAACTTTCATATTAGAGTACTTCTCAGGATGAACCAGATTAGGAGAATAACACATTTTACCTAAAAGTATCCTGAAGATTATTACTAGAATTCTACCACTGACTTAACTGAGAAAGAGATTGAATTCCAATAAGGATTTGATCAAAATAAATTTAGAAAGAGTATCCTGGAAACTGAATGTGCTCTAATATTTTCTTATTTATGTGTACACATGAGCCCAAAGAAAAATTAAAGCAAAGGATGTAAGTGGAATTGTTTGAAACTATGCCTCTAGTCAGAAGCAGAAATGGAACTAGAATCCAGTTCCAACAGCCTTAGGTATTCCACCTAATTTTTTTCCAACCCAGATATTATTCTACATTTTTGCAATCATTCCATGTGTGGCATATATTGGTTAAGAAATACTTTTTATGGTCCCAATTTCATTAGTACAATAGGTCCTTTTCAATCTACTCTTTTATAACTATTGCTGACATTTATTGAGCTCTTTATACAAGCCGAGCACTATTTCCAGCCACTTATGCCATTAAGTTATTCAATCCTTACATTAACTGTGTACAACTATTGGTGAGTTGAATGGTGGCCCCCAAAAGATATATGTCCTAACTCCTAGAACCAGCAAATGTAGCCTTATTGGGGGAGTGGGGGGAAGCCGGAAGTTTCTTTGCAGATATAATTAAGGATATTGAGATGAAGAGCTCATCCTGGATTGTCTGGCCTGCTCCTAAATCCAATAAAAAGTGTCCTTAGAAGAGAAGACAGACACACAAGGAGGATAAGGCAATGTGAAGACGAGAGAGATTGGAGTGATGTGGCCACAAGTCAAGCAATGCCTGGAGTCACCAGAAGCGGAAAGGGGAAGGAAACGTATTCTTTCCCGGGAGCTCTGGAGGGAGTGCGGCCCAGCCAAATTTTGGACATCTGGCCTCCAAAACTGTGGGGGAATAAATTTCTGTTGCGTTAAGCCTCCCAGTTTGTGGTAATTTGTTACACAGCCCCAGGACACTAATACAACCACCATGCCATACTGCCACCCTTCTAGAAACAGAAAAGGCCTCTTTAGGGCCATCCCATAGTTTAACTCACGATGCAAACTAAACAGAGCTTCCTTCTCTTTTGAAAATGATTCTTCCTGGTGAAACACTTTCCTGAATGTTGTGCCAGCTAAGACTTCTTCACTTACTTCTACAATTTAGATTCTCTTCTACCTAAAAGCTATGACAAAAATAAATAAATAGGGACAGATGTGGCTCAAATGGTTGGGTGTCCGTCTCCCATATGGAGGGACCTGGGTTCGATTCCCGGGACTTCCCGGTAAAAAATATATATATAAAACAAATAAATAAATAAAAGCTATGGCAATGGGGTCTTTTTCCAGTCAAAATAATAAATGGCTTTGCCCTCTTCAAGGCATATTTTCCACACTAATTAAATCAGTAAAAAATAATATGGAACCCTCTTTGCACATAAGAATGTAATTCATTCAAAACATTGCTATTCTGAAAACATCCTAACATTTTAATCCAGAAAATAATGCTATATCAGAATATGTATTTATTATATGCTTTGAAATGAAACAAAGTATACTTAGCATGTCATATATTCTATGACATACTTTTCATTGATTACTACTATTGAAAATTATTTCTAGTCCTACTTAATATTGCACTGGATATTCTCTTTTTGTCCCTCTCTATCTACTCTTCGCCCTACTTGCCCTGCTCTGGGTCCAAGTGCTGAGACGGAAGGACCACCCATAGCCTCACCGATATCTCATTTAGATGACTTAGATGATGAGATTTGGGGCTTTTGAGCCAATGATATTTAGAAGAGATTCTGGATCTCATCTATTGCATGCACATCAATTGCACTCAGGTCACACTCTGGTTGTGAATGAGTTCAGTTGAAGGGAGGCACTGGCAGATGGGAGGGCAGGTAGAAAGGAAGGTCAGGGTATTCATCCCTTCTTCTCTCCCCCCTGCAGCACTGTGCTCCTCCACCTAGGATCACTATGCCTGTTGGGAGACCCCTCACCCATAGCTATGCTCTCTCCTCGCCCATAGCTATACTCTCTCCTCGCCCATAGCTATGCTCTCTCCTCGCCCATAGCTATGCTCTCTCCTCGCCCATAGCTATGCTCTCTCCTCGCCCATAGCTATGCTCTCTCCTCGCCCATAGCTATGCTCTCTCCTTGCCCATAGCTATGCTCTCTCCAGGTGCGACTCACTCTTTTCCCCTTCGAGCCTTAGCTGGAACCACACAGCCCTATTGCTAGTCACCGGTGCATCCACATCACTTGTTTGTTCCCTTAATCCTAACCATCCCCAAAAATACTTCCGTCATTAAACTCTCTTCAATCCCGCATTTGAGTGTGTTGTCTGTTTTCTGCCACACCCTCCCCCAAATAGCTATTGAGTATCCCAGCTGGTAACATCAGTCTAACATACTGCATAATTTCGTCCTAAAAATAAATTTATTCAGGATTTTCAACAACAAAAAATCTAGTTTAAAAGAATTGCAACTAGCTATGACTGATACGGGCTTTTGTTGTTTTGTTTTGTTTCTCCTTTAACAACAACAAAAAAGGCAATAGCTTGTGCTTATTTTGGTCTTTTCAGATACTTGTCCTACAACTGACTCTTATCATTGAATAATTTGGGTTCCATAATACCTGTCATCACCATCACTGATGCACTGAGGAAACGCGAGGCTGCAGCCAAAGAGCATGATATGTTGATAGCAACCAAGGCGATGGAGGTACGTGAAGAACTTGAGGAACTTCTCCATTTCCATGCTTTTGACAATTGAGAAGAGAGGCGTTAGCGTGGTGTGGTAGGGCAGCATCTGACATTGGCTGTGGGTGATATTCATGCAGACACCTGAGAGAGCAAGACAATTACATTTAGGAGCAGATACATCAGAATTGTACAGTTATAAACTCATTTGATATGACTGGTTAACGTATCCAAAAGATAAAATATATTCTGTAAGTAACAATTATTTTATATGTGTATATACAATCATAATTATATATACATATAAATATATACAAATGTGTTGGCATGCACATGATGTGTATTATAATAAAAGCAAGCTACTAATAATTATAAAGAGAAAGAGCATTTGTGACTTGGAAAAATAGGCTCTCCTATACATAGCAGTTGGGAATATAAACTGGCAGTCTCCTTTTTGGAGCACAACTGGGCAGGGTAACATATGTCAAAAAAATCTTTAAAATATGTATACTGTTTGACACTGTAATTTTATTTCTAGAAATTTATCCTAAGGAAATAATCATGGTTGTGAATAGAGATTTATATACAGAGTTATACATCTCCCTCTTAGTTTACAATTTTCAAAAAATAGAAATCACCTAAACAGTCAACAAAAGATAATTGGTTTAAAATTAGGAACAAACAACAGAATATTTAACTCAGCTATATGAAAGATGCTTTCAAAGACTATTTAATCACATGGAATGCTGCTCATAATATAATAAATCAAAATAGCAAGTCACAAAATAATTTGTATTCTCAGATCTTTTTTTTTAATAACTCAGTTATACAAGAATTTTTGACTCTTCCTATGCCAACATTTGGTCTCAGCTCAGACGCTTGACTTCCTTTCCTTTCATAGCAGCTCTTCTGCACCCACCACATCCACAGCCTTCCTTCTAGAAACACGCAAAATTGGTCTGACAGAAACCAAAACGTTTACATGAGTCCAGATGATGAGATTTTAGGTGACTGTTACATATTTTAATTTTTTTAAATGTTCTTTTTCGTTTAAATAAATGTGTATTACTTTTGTAAAAAGGATATAATTAAAAGTTTGTTACTTTTGTTGTTGCTTAAGCAAGCTACAATTTAAAAGCAGAATCTTCAGGCTTTGGAAATAGAGAGAGAGCATGAATTCTAATCATTTTTTTTTAAATAAGAAGGAAAATAATTTCAACAAGAATGGGAACATCTCTTCTGATCCCTATTTAATTTCTGGTCAAAGAAATGGATAAAAAAAAGACCTCAACAAACATAAGGCTAACTCCATTTCAGTAAAGATGATTTGAAAGAAAAAAAAAAGCTGCATTTCTGATAAAACAGCCAAATGTAACTCTTGGATCTATAATACAGAGCCAAAAGTTTGAAGACATCATATTACAGCAATATTTTCAACCCTTTCTGCTTCATTCATTCAGATAGTATCACTTCAGAGTCTTTACTTCTGATCCATTCACTGTCTTCTCTAGGTCTCCTAAGCACACATCCCAATCTCATTTCCTTTCAAATTTCTCTGAAAATCCCTTAAGTTCAAAGAACCGCATGCTTCATGAGAAGACACAGTTCGCTATTGTGTCTGTATAAATACAGATAGTATTTATTGATCAACCGTAACATATGCTGAGCTCAGTGGGGCATAATCAAATGGCATTTGGAATTTCTTTGTATGCTAGACCCTAGAATAGTTGTAGCAAAGAATTTCAGGTTCCAACACTTTCTTGGATGTCATCAAATTCAAAATACAGAGTAGGAAAGAAGGGAGTTAGAGAGGAAGAAAGTTCCAAACAAAAATATACAGACAAAATTCAAATAGAAAGATATACATGTGGATTCAGTTTCACACAAGTGCTGGGTTAGGAAATATAATATTGACTGGGATCAGCTGATGCTTTTCTGGAAAGCTTCTTAAAAGATGACACTGAAGTCTTGTAATGAAGGAAGTTAAAACACATTTCAGCATGGGAGAGCACTACCGACATGGAGAACAGTACAGACAGGAAGTTTCAAAATGACACAATTGTGTGTATTGTACTACAAGCAGAGGTACTTGCTTATAAGAGCAAAGAATAAATTTTTCTCCGTGAATCATTTGTGCAAAATTCAGTCTCAAAAAAATGCTTATTGAGCACCAACCTTATGCCAGGCACCAAAAAGTTACTCAGAATCTCTCATTCACAATTATCTCATTTTCAAAACCCAATGAGGTGATATCATATCGATTTTATATATGAGGAAACTCAATTTCAGAAAAGGAAAGAAACCAGCCAGGGATGTATAGATATTACATGGAAATTCCAGACTGAGATTGATGTCTTCTGAGGAACTTCCATTGGGAGTCATCCTAAGCTACTGAGAAGGGGGTTGTTATGTTAAAAAACAGTTCTTAAAGATGAGTCCTTATACTCATGAAAGGAAGAGGCTAAAAAGCATATAGTGATATTTCAACAAGGTCTATATTTATATGAATACAAAATACACATTCACTGACCACATTTGATAATTAATTTTATATTACATTTGTTTTCTTTAAGGAATTTTAGTTTCCCTGTTTGCGCAAGCAAATATGATGAAATGGGTTGACGTAAACAATGGGAATTTATTAGCTTTTGGTTTTGAGTCTTAGTGAAAGTTCAAATCAAGGCAAGATCAAGGTGATGCTTTCTCCCCAAAGACCAGTGTTGTGGGGCTGACTGCCAGAGATCCTTGGTTCCTCTGTCACATGGCAGGCACCTTGTGGCATCTCCAGGTCTCTTCTTTCTCTTCCAGGTTCTGTTTCAGCTTCTTGCTTCCCAGGGCTTTCTCTCTGTGTCTGAATTTCATTCTCTTATAAAGGACTCCAGTAATAGGATTAAGACCCATCCTGATTGAGATGGGCCACACCTTAACTGAAGTAGCCTTATCAAAAGGTCCTATTTACAATGAGCTCACACCCACAGAAATGGATTAACTTTAAGAAAACATCTTTCTGGGGAACATACTGTTCCAAACCATCACAAGAGGTTATCAGGTTTTGGGATTATACACCTGACAGAAGAAAATATTTGAAGCAATTAGACAATCAAAAAGTTGATTCCTACCACCTAGCCCAAAAAAAAAACACTGAATAGTGAGAGATCATTTGAAAGAAGATAAAAAGGAAAAGCATATTTTGGTTGGCTGTATGTATTATTTTCACAGCAGTGTGTGTGGGTTTCACAAAAAGAAAAAAGATATTTCCCTCCCTAATAGCTAATATCCTTGGGAAGAGGGAACCTATAGTCAGGAATGATAAAATAATATTATAAAATCTTAAAAATCAGTTCCAAAATAATTAGTATAGACCTAGATAATAAATAATTTATTTGTATAATAGTTTACAGTTTTCCAAAGAACTATCACATATGTTATAAAATTCAATCTTAATCCTAATAATATAACTCATACTCTCTCATTATAAGTGACAAAACTAAGGCTCTTATAGGTAGATGGATGGAAGGAGGAAGGGGTAGAGGGAGGGAGGGAGGGAGGGAGGGAGGGAGGGATGGATGGATGGGTGGATGGAGGAATGGATGGATGGATGGGCATACATTCAGACAGAATGATGTATTGATGGATGAATGGATGGATAAATAGGTAGGTAGATAAATATTCAAAAAGTGATTTGCAGAAGGGCAACAAAACTAGGACTAATATTCAGGTCATCTAGCTCTTAGGGCAATACTCTTCTTACTGTCAACAGCATAAAAAACACTGAAGAAATTCAGAAGAGCATGAAATTAATAATGAGTGAATGATTAGAGAAGACTTGAACGACGAGGTTGGTTGTTGAAAGATAGTTAAGGTCTAAGATGGCAGAAGGGAAAAAAAGTGCACTCCTGGTAGAGAAAAATACACTTCAAAGACTGAAAATCATAATTGCATATGGCAAAAAGAGCCTGAAAAATAATCGATTCTGGGCAGAGGAATTCAATAAACTTAGCTGAGAATTTGCTCATAGCGAACAAATATGAAAAGGAATTACACTCAAAGGCTCTTGCCATCATAGCCTTTTATATTCAAGTAATAGTGGCAATTCCCTATCATCCCTCCTGCCTCTACATGTCTGTCAAGCATTATTTTTTTTTCTAGAGTGATCCATTGTCTTTGAAATATGTAATTCTAGTATTGCATTTTCACACATTCTCACCATGGACAATGAGTTTTCATAAGCCATGCTGTGCACTGTGTGAAGTCATTTCTCTGTGGGGAAGGGCCAGGGCACTTTTAGAAATGGGCTCATTTATTGCTGCTGTTCCATCCAACTTGTTTTTTATAGGGTAAAAGAAAGGGAGAGGGAGTTTATTTTTCTTTCCTAAGAACTCACTACTGAGTTTAAGAGAAATCAGAAGTAGAGGTTGCAATGTAAGAACTTGTTAAAAAAAATAAACAATAGAGGTAATTAAGCATAGTGGTCCTATAGATGTCATTATTCAATTAATGTTTTTTTCCTTAAATGACAGCTACTTTAAGTTGGTGAGCGGGGAGTGAATAAAGAAATAGATCTAAGAGAGCAAAACACTGTAAGGTCTGGTGAAATAGAAACACTCTTATTAGCTCCTCAATTATAAAACAACATCTCTAGTAAAACATCCACCCCTTTAACAACAAATTTTCAGGGTACCCATTAATTGCAATTAAGAAAAAATTAAAACATGGAAAAAGTGCTGCTTGGAATTGAGGAGCTGTGTTATTTATGTTTTTTTTTGTTTTCTTAACCTGACTCAATAGTTTTCTAGATCAACCTGGGGCCTTCTCTACTCGTATCACATTGCTAATAGTTCTAGGCTCCAAAATTAGGAATAAAAGATGGTATCATTGTTTTCTAAAAGCTGCTGCAAGCAATGTATCAGAAATGGGTTGGCTTGTATAAAGGAATGTATTAGGTTAAAAGTTTTCAGTTCTGAGCATGTGAAGATTCCCAAATCAAGGTATCATCAGAGATGATATCTCACCAAAGGTCAGCTGCATGTCATTAGGCACGTGGCAGCGTCAGCCAAAGATGCTTTCTCTCTGAGTTCAGCTGTGTGCAATCAGGCATATATATGGCTTCTCTGCCTTCTCCTCCAGGCCTCTCTCTCAGCCTCTCAGGGGCCTCTTTCCAAGCCCCTGTGCTCCGCTGATTCTACCTCCAGCCTCCGGGACTCTCTCTCAGCCTTTCAGGGTTTCTCTGTCTCTGCCACTTTTTTCTGTGCATCTCTGCTTTCAGTCCTCTGATTATAAAGGACTCCAGCAAGAGAACCAAGACCCATCCTGGATCATGCCTCACTGAAGCAATCCAATCAAAGGGTCCCCACACCCACAGGAATGGATTAGCTCTATGAACCTGATCTTTTCTGGGGTCCAGAAAAAGCTTCAAACTGCCACTGATGGGTCTGTCATAGGGAATTTTCCTTATGTTCATTTGGAAGTTAAGATAAATTCTGTTTTGTCTATTTCTGGGATTAGGTAATATGGAGGTAAAAATTCTTATTTACACCATTACTTTTTTTTTTTTTTAAGATTTATTTATTTACTTGATCCATTTTTAAACCCCCTTCCCCATTTTGCTGTTTTGTGTCCATTCGCTGGGCAATTCTGTGTCTGTTTCATCTCTTCTCCTCCTCCTCTTCCAGTCTTCGATCCTGAAGACCTCCGATGTAGGAGAGAGGTGTTCTAGCCATCTGTGCCACCTCGGCTCCTGGTTTCCGGAGCTTTCGGAGCATCTCGTCTTGTCTCTCTCCTATTACGTCATCTTGCTGCATGACTTGCTGGGCCTGGCGGCTCACCGGCACACAGAGCCTGGCAGCTCATGCCCCTTCTATATATTTTTTTTTATTTTACCGGGAGGTCCCGGGGATTGAGCCCAGGTCCCTCCATATGGCAGACGAACACCCAACCATTTGAGCCACATCCGCCCCCCTACACCATTACTTTTTAAATGCAAAATTAACTCAAGAATAAATGGCTAACTCTTCTAAACTAATGTAGACTCAACTGAAGGTCCAAAGGAGCTAATATTAAAATGACAATACCCATAGCCAATTTTATTTAACAAAAGTACCTTGGTAATGGTTAAGGAGAAAAAAAGTGCAAATTAACTTAATAGATATTTCTGCACTGAGTTTTTTAGTTAACAATTTTTACAACACGCATCCTCTATCCTCCCTTACTAAAGATCCCATTTTCAATCAGTGCAATATAGTAAATGTAATTTATTATATAAATATGTATAAATATATTAAATAAAGTGCTTTGCGACCTTTTGTCTAACATCCTAACAAGAAACATCCGTAATCTTTCTGACTTCCTATATACAACAGCACATTTAGCTGAAGGCTATTAGTAAGAATACCATTGCATCAGAAGGCAGTATCCTATGAGAGGGCAGTTGCTTTACGCTAATTTATCTAAATTGACTCATTTTAGTTCATGCATTTGCCTTCACAGCACACTCCCGTGGATCCCTCTATATTTGTCTGTCTTAATTCCAGACCCTGAGAATTCTGTGTGATTAAAGGGAGAGTTCTTTGTGCACAACCCTTTTCAGGGGTTTATGAAGGAAGTTTATGGCAGGATTGTCCTTCTTCTTAAGTTTCCTTTTTATTTCTCTCATCCAGTCTGTCATTACTTTTGATGCTGCTTCCCATAAGATTTCTTTTATTGCCATCTTTTTAGTTTAAATCCTAGCCTTTTTCTGGTCACACTGTTTGAACCTTTTCACATTCACCCTTTTGTCTGCATATTTTGATCTTCAGTATTTGCTGACCCACTCTAATACTCCTGGCATTGTTCTTGGCCTTTTCACATACATTAGCTCATTTAGAACTCCCTGAGAGTCATTATCCTTGTTTCACAGCTGAGGAAACAAGGTTAAGTGATTGCCCCAAGGTTTACACAGCTAAGGAATGGCAAAGCTAGAATTCCACTCAAGTCATCTCTTCCCAAGTCTAAGTCCATTTCAACTAACAGCTGTCTCCATAATCCAAATCTTGCAGTTCTGCACAACTTCTCACCTGAGTATATACCACTACTATGAGTGGGGCCATGAGTTCTGTTTTATTTAGCCAGAGCTGCTATCATAAATACTACAAACTGGTTTTGGCTTAACAGCAGGAATTTATTCACTCATGGATTGGAAAGCTAGAAATTCAAAATCAAGGTATCGGCAAGACAATGATTTCTCCCCAGTGTCTGTAGAATTCTGGTGCTGGCTTGCTGTGATCTTTAGGGTTCCTTGGCTTGCATCTCTGCCTCTCATCACATGGCGATCTCTCTCCTTATATCTGTATTCTGGTTTCTGCTGACTTCTGGCTTCCAGTTTCTTCTCTTTATAAGGCCTCAAGGAATATGGATTAAGACCCACCCTGATTCAGTTGGCCAGAACTTAATTAAAAATAACATCTTCAAAAGGTCCTATTTACAAATGGTTTCCCACCCAAGGGAATGAGAATCAACATTAGGAATGTGTCTTTTGAGGGGCACATAATTCAACCTACCACAACTTCCAGGTAGGGTCTTACTGCTCATTCAACAAATATTTATTGAGCTCCTGCTATGTGCCAGACACTGCTAGAGACGAAAAGCAATGGGTACAAAACAAAACAAAATCCTCGAACTGTGGATCTTATAGTGTAGTGGGGGAAGACAGAAAACAAACAAACACACATGCAAATAAGTAGGTAAAGTGTCTGCCATTTATATACATAGTCATAATCCTAATGCTCAGCAAGAACCAAGAAGTAGACACTCTCTTTAAGGGGAGATGAACATCACAATAAACCTGTTCTTAAAACTGGACTAAGGTCTATCAGTTTTGACAATAAATTCCTCCTCTAAGAAATACACCAGAGCTAAATATTCAAACAATGTGAATATAATAAAATTCAATGGCCAAGAAGCAACATGATCCAGCATTTTGATTTTTCAATAATTCACATCCATGCTCAACATTTTGCTTATTGCATCCTGTCTTCATTTTTCTTATGGTAATATTTAAGTTGTCACCATTTCATATTTACTGAGGATTTACAGCTATTGAATAGGAACATCAAAGGTAAGCAACTCCCTTCCCTCCACTACATCAATCATAGCAGCTCAATTGCTCTGCAGGGATAGGGAGCCACAGCAAAGGCCAGCTTCAGCAGCCAGCCTTCTCTGCAGATAGCAAGAGTGCCTAAAAACATCCCATCCAAAGTATTCCTAGGTCTCTTTATAGCATCATTCTGTTTTATTTGCATTATAGTACTAATATTACCTGACATTTTCTTGTTTATTTATTTGCTTGAATCACGTGCCCCACAAAAGACATGTTCAAGCCCGAACCCCAGGTCCTGTGGATGTGAACCCACTGGTAAATAGAAACTTTGAAGTTATTAATTATGGTGTGTCCAAACCAAATGAGGGTGGGACTTAACCCAATATGGTGAAGTCCTTATAAGGAAAGATTACTGGACATGGAAGTAGAAACCAGAGGAGATGGAAGTACAGATCACCATGTGATGAAACTGAGATTAAGCCACGACCAAAATGCTACGCATTTTGGAAAAAATATGGCCAGCTGACAACTTGATGTTGGACTTCCAGTCTCCAAAACTGAGACAATAAATTCCTGCTTAAACCAATCAGTTTGTGGTGCTTGTCATAGCAGCCTCCCACCCACGTGTGAATAGGGAGTTTGTCTTATCACTAGAGCACCCACTGGAATACTGAATAGTAGACACCCAGTAGTTACTCATTGAATGAATGAGGAGATTAAATGGGACAAACTGTTTCAACCAAAATGTTTCTTATTGAACAATAGTGAAGTAGATATGAAAGATCTAAGATATTTGAGAATCAAGGACACTAGTACTAATGGCTAATATTGCTAGTGTCTATTGTTGCTAATAACCTGTTCCCTAGAATTTACCAAGGCATAGGACATCATCCCCTACTTTTTCCCCCACAAAAACATTTTCAATCTTGGACTCTCCTCAGGACTTTAGTGCTGCAGTTGAAAGTAAAGGAGGAGGGACCACTTTCCCCGTACTCTGAAAGGCTATACTTTCTTTTATCCTTAGCCCATATTCAATTGTTTTTAGCTTGAGGTCCCAACATAGTAGAGAAAAAAGGAGGATGTGCTTAAAAGTGATAAAGGCTCAAGAGAGATGGATAGGATGAGCACCTGCTGCAAAGAGGTCTGAAGGAAAGGGGGCTTGGCTCAAAGGATAGGTGTAGCTGACAAGAGTAGGAGCAAACTCTGTAACCTATCAGAGTTAAGTAAAAGTTGGCTACTTGATCACTGGGAGGCAGAAGCTGGGAGTCTGCATGGAGCATGGTCCCAGTCTCTGACTTGACCACCACAATTCCTCATGACCAAAGAGGTTCTTTAACCTCTTGAAGTCTCTTAATCTGTAAATTGAAAATAATAATAAAAAAGTTAATTGTTAGTTTATGAGGATTAAATTTGGTGATATAAGTAAATTACTTGGGACCATGCTTCCATATCACTGATGTCCAACTGATAGTTGAAGAGTACAGATACCTTCAGGAAAAGGAAAATAAAGGGTTGGGAGAGAGGACAGGGTGAGATAAGTTTACTTTGCAGTAAAGGCCAAAATAAACTATCAGTATTTATTCAAGTTGTCTCTAAATATGAAAGAAATTTTAAGTTTTGATTCCATTTATTATTTGCATAATGATGTGAAACAATTTAAAGATATGGGAATAGATAAGAGATTTTTTAGTACCTTCTAGGCTGAATGCTTGTGAGGCACTTTATACAAAGCATCTTATTTAACCCTCCCCACAATCTTATGTAAAAGCTCTTTTTTAGACCCATTTTACAGATGATGAGACAGTTATAATGAGGGTGAGAAATTATTCAAGGTTACACAGATGGTGAATAACAGAGTTGGGATGGAAGCACAGGTCTTTCTGATTTCATGGCCTATTCTCTTTCTACTGTATCATACTGTCAAAGATACTATTCCACTTTAAGCATTGTAAATTTATTCCATTCATTGTAAAATATTTTGATGAATGTCTTTGGATTCTAACAATAGGGCTGCTTCTCTGAGACTGGTGAAAATTAACCCTTCTCAAAGAAAACAATGACTCCTCTATTAAACATAGGTTATGGGTCCTCACTGCAGGACCAATAGCATTTGGAATACTTAGTGTCTGTTCCTGGCTGTACCACCAAGGCAACACAGCTCAGGGCTTTTTCAGCAGAGTGGAATAATGAAGATCATTCTCTCCTCGAGATAAGTCACACGCAAAAAAAAAACATTTTGCCAGAATGATTTCTGGGACAAACCTATCTGAAAGGATATCAGGTACTTAAGAAGATCAGTAAAAGGGCTACAGTGAGATAAGAGTGAACAGAAGGCTAAAGATGGACCCTCTTTATGAAGATCCTATCTTCTTATCTAACTGGGAAATTTGAACCTAGACTTACTAGTTGTTTTTTATTTTCCTATAGGAGAAAATCAAGGAGACAATTCGTCAATTGGGACATTCTTAAAAAGTCTTTACAGACATAGTCAAAGGATAGCTAAGCTAATGTCTTGCTAATTTATGCAAAAAATATATACTTAGTGCAATCTGTGTGAACTATCAGAGTTAGTAAAAGCTAACTACTCTTGCCAAGAGAAGCATGAGGTTTGGGGTTTAATATTTTTTATATAATTACATATATTCTAGACTTGACTTTGTTATGCAACCCCAAATCTCTTGGTGAAGTCTTTTGCCAGGCTTCAAGCTTTCACATCCTACATGTGTATATAATCTAGGTGATTCTCTCCTATCTTTACTCATACATGCACACACCCATATTACTTGATTCCAAGATGTTCAAATGGTTGCTAAAGCTCATAACTAATACAATTCATTCATTCATTCAAAAAAAGTTATTGTGGCAATGCTCTAATAGAATGAATGTTCAATATTTTATTGTAAAACAATTACATTTCATAGAACTAAGTAAGAAGTAATATTTCAGCTCCAACATCATCATATGTCAGTCATTTTTCACTAATTTTAAAATAACTATATCCTGTTCCCATGCAATTATCTATCCTAGAATTTGGAAGGATTAAATAATAACAATAATTCATATTTATATAGTGCTTCTGAGTTTGTAAAACACCTTTACCATACATTGTAGGGTGGTTCCACAGTTTAATTCAAATCCTGCCTTTACTCCCTCTAGTTATGTGATCTTTGGCAAGTTACTGGACTAGTCTGTGCATCAGTTTCTTTATCCATAAAATGGAGACAATAATAGTATCTGTGTTATAGGGATATCCAGAGGATAAAATGAGTATGTTTGCACACTGTCTAGCACACAGTATGAGCATTAGAAGCTTTTGCTCTTATTATTATTATCTCATTTTGTGACTCACAAAAACCCTGTGAACTAGGCTGTAGAAATATTTCTTTCTGTGTTATGGATGTAGGAATATCAAAGCTGAGACATTTAGCTTTTATTCTGCCTTTTTCCTCTGGATCTCATGATGAATCCATTTGTAGAGTGAATAATTACTCATTACTTCATACGTGACCTAAATTAAAATTTTCATTTATCAGTTTTGTTTATTTATAAAATAAAACAACACTGGGTTCTCTGTTTAAAAAAAAAACACTCACCTAAAGTTTAAAAGCATTAGTTATTCATTAAGAAAATATTTATTAACTCCATTCTTATTAAAACAAGGCACAAAGTTTGGTGCTATAGAATTTTTAAAAAGAATTTAAAATTAGACCACATTTTATTTTTTTAGCCAAAATGTGCTTCAATACATATGAAAATTATTTGCTTTTTATGTAATAATGGTATGGTAGTTTGGAGCTAAATACCCCAGAAAAACATATTCTTAAACTTAATCCATTCCTGTAAGTAAGACCTTTTGATGAGGCTACTTCAGTTAAGGTGTAGCCCTACCCATTCAGGATGGGTCTTAATCCTATTACTAGAGTCTTTCATAAGCAGAATGAAATTGAGAGAGAGAGAGAGAGAGCCATGGGAAGCAAGAAGATCAGTGGAACCTGGAAGAGAAAGGAGAGGCCAGAAAAGGCTGCCATGTGCTTTAGTTTCCTAGGCTGCTTAAAGCAGATACCATGGAATGGGCTGGCTTAAATGATGGGAATTTAGTGGCTTACAGTTTGAGTCTGAAAAAATGTCCACATCAAGGCATCATCAAGGTGATGCTTTCTTTCTGAAGACTGGCTGCTGGTGACCTTGGCTCCTCTGTCACATGGCAAGGCATATGGCAGCGTCTGTTGGTCTCTCCGTTCTCTTCTGGGTTTCATTGAATTCAGCTTGCCTCCCTGTCTTCTCTCTCTCTGTCTCTCTCTCTCTCTCTTTTCATTCTATTTATAAAGGACTCCAGTAATAGGATTAAGACCCACCCTGAATGAGGTAGACCACACCTTAACTAAAATAGCTTCAGCAAAATGTCCTACTTAAAATAGGTTTACACCCACAGGAATGGATTAACTTTAAGGAAGTGTTTTTCTGGAGTATATACAGCTTATATACAGCTTCAAACAACCACATCTAAAAGAGGAGCTCAGGACCAAGTATCACTGGCAGTGATACCCCTGAACCTAGTCTTTGGGAAGGTGACACCTTGATTTGGACATTTTCCTAGCTTCAAAACTGTGAGCTAATAAATTCCCATTATATAAGCCAACCCTTTGCATGATATTTTCTTGAGCAGCTAGGAAACTTAAACAAATGGTAAAAATTAATTCTATAATATGAGAGAATAAGCCATATATAGCAGAACAACATGTTCACTGAGGGTAAGGTTTATTGAAAAATCACTACTTCACCCATGGTTATTTTTAAACTTCACCATTCATGAAGGCAATGAGATTTCAGTGGCATTTCTATCTCTGTGTAGTTTTATTGGCAATTTCATTTTAGGTTTAGTAACAAAGTTTGAGTACTGAAGGAATGAATGACAGGGCAGCACTGCATACTACAGTCTTGATTATACTTGCTAGCCTTGTGATTCTTACTGTATTATTTAGAGAACCATCTTTAATTCCAAATTCTCTAGACTTGAAATCTGTAATAATTCAGACTCAAGCTGAACTAATGTTTACCTTTTCATTATCTGAGTCTGCAAAAGAAGGTTTTATAGGGAATAAGATTGTAAGAAGGGTATGTTCTACAAACTGAAAAGGAAATATTTAAAATGAATTTCTAGTATTGAACTTTTGAAATAGATATAAGAAATGTTACTGCTTTCTTTTTAATAAATATACCTTTTGTGTCACTACAAAGTATATCAGATTAGAAAATAAAAATGATTAAAAATAAGCAGCCATTCAACAACAAAAAAAGGAAAGAGGGGTTGGAGTTTATGATTCTTGTTGGTTGCATCCTTAGCATCAACCATCCCCCATCCTCTATTGAATAGCAGCCATGAAATTTCAGAGGCCTTTTTCCTTCCCCCAGTTCCAGGCATAGGCCCTGACTGGCCAATGGTAATTAGCTCACAACATTGCCTGAGTACAACAACTAGTTCAAGGGCAGAAAAGGGACTATGAAGTTGGTCCAATTATAATAAAGCCCAGGAGCAGGATAGGCTATATAATTTGTGGGGCCCAGTGCAAAATGAAAATGGGGGCCCTTTGTTCAAAATTTATTAAGAATTTCAAGAAGGCAACAGCATAGCATTAAACAGAGCATGGAGTCTTAAGCATAGAGCCCTGTGTAACTGTACAGATCAGGAATGCTTATGAAGCTAACCCTGCCCAGGAGCTTGTCCCATGATTGAAGAAGGTCTTCCTCTCCTGGGAACCTCTATAACTCTCCATGTAGGGACATTTGAACAGCAGTCCTCAGGACTGCTCTACAGCACTAGGTAAAAACTAGAGGTGACCAGTTTAAGAGCAGGCAGAGTTCTCTTGTCTTTCTATATGACTTTAACATGTCAGAGGCAGAGATAAGCAAACACACAAGAATTCCTGGCTTTATTGACTATTCAAACATTCTGTAAGAGTAGTGCTTCTTCCTAGGAAACCAGATTCTCTGCACATTGCAATCCTACTCCTACTTGGAGAATCACTCATCTCTCTGAGGAAACTACCTATTTTAGTTTCCTTGTTGCTAAAGCAAATATCATGCAATGGGTTGTCTTAAAAAATAGGAATTTATTGGTTTGTGGTTTTGAGGCTAGAAGAAGTTCAAATCAAGGCATCATGTAGGCATTGCTTTATTCCTGAAGACTGATGTTCTTGGGCTGGCTGCTGGCAATCCTCGGTCATTGGCTCCTCTGTAACATGGCAAAGCACATGGTGGCCCCTCCTGGCCTTTCCCTTCTCTTCCCAGTTCCATTGACTTTCAGCTTGTGGCTGCTCCCTCTGTGGCTTTTTTCTCTCTGTGTGACCTTCCCTCTAAGGTCTTCAGTAATAAGATTAAGTCCCATCCTGGGCCACATCTTAACTGAAGTAACCTCATCAATAGGTCCTGTTTACAAAGGTTCACATCCACAGGACAGAAATAAGTTTAAGAACATGTTTTTCTGGAGTGCATAGCTCCAAACCACCACATTACCCAAAGAACCCTCTTCTCCAAAAGACCAACAAGGAGTGAAAATATGGTCTAATGCCAGCGTGCCAACTGCTGTGCTGAAATTTTTGTTACCTCATATCTGCTTCCAGGATATAATGTCCATAACAAGGCCAATCCACCAAGAGTCAGTCACTTTGAGTCCCTGACACATAGGGAGTTTCTCAAGAAAATCTTAATGGCTATACTACATCGCTACTAAGGATAGATAACAGACCAAATTGTAACTGTACAATTTGTTGGGCATTAATAAAAACTTTTCTTTTCTATCAAGACAATATTAACAGGAACCTTTGGCCCAATTTTCTCCTACTTGTTACCAACTACTGTAGATACTAATGTCAATTCATTTGCCATATGACAGAACATTAGACTCAGTATGAATCCTGGCCTTGAGACATATAAATTGTGAAACAGCACCACTCCCTGCCTTTTTCCTGTTGCCCAGCAGATGTTATGGGAGTAACCAGTATAGCAGGCTCTGGGATAATAAAGCCAAAAACAAACATAGGACACTGAGGCAGTTTGAGATTATTTTATGAATCCCAAAAAGAGAAAGATTGTAAGTTAATCTATTCCTCTGGGTGTGATACCCTTTGGTTGCATTAAATTCAGCTGAGATGTCTGATTATGATTAATTACCTGTTAAGGTTAGGCTTTTAGATTTGACTTCATCAGAGGGCAAGACTCAGGTTGAGTCCCCGCCTCCTTTTTGGGGCTGATATAAATGGACACTCACACAGACAGGTAGGCACAAGAAGATACACAGAGGAGGGAACTTTGTCATTTTTGATCCTGCCATGTGACAGAAAGGAGAAAGCTCAAACAGCTAAAGCCCTGGGGAGAGATGTACCATTTGCCTGATAGCTTACAGCTGACCTTGGAAAGAGAGCCAAGACTGATACAGGAAGCCTTATAGACAAGCCCTATGCCAGCCTACAGCTGAGATCTGGAAGAAGCTGGGCCCATGGAGCCTCAAGAGGAAGAGGAAGCCCAGAGGGGAAGGCTGAAACCTGTCAAAGATCACGTGCCATCTTCCTTCAAAACATGACAGCTGACTTTGGTGAGAAAGTACCTCTTATAGTACCTTGAGTTGGACTTCCATGGCCTTGGGACTGTAAGCTTTTACCCCCGACAAATACCCTTTATAAAAGCCAACAGATTTCTGGTACTTTGCATCGGCACCCCTTTGGCTGACTAACACAGAGGCTTAGACATGGGAATGAATGTACAGAGGTGGAATCACAAAGAAACAGAGTTAAAATTAGCGAGACTGCCCCAGATTGCAGTGGAGATTGCATCATAGTTAATGGGGGAAGATATAAAGGTAACCTAGAGAGGCAGGGCCTGAAGGATGCAGCAGAGGCATGGAATAGCCAACACAGAAAATCTAAAAAGAGAAGGTGAAATCAAATTTGTTTCTGGAGAGATTTTTCTTTTTCCCATAATTGCAAAATTGTGGAATACAAATTTTAATGATGATGCAACAAATAGAGAGTTTAACATATTGCTATAAGACCTTTACTTTTTCTAAGTGAATTCTGAAAAGGATTATTTTATTTGAAAACTAGCTAATATCAAAATTCATCTGTGCAGTCCAGCCCTCAATTATGCAAGGAAGTTTAACCTCTGCCTCCAAGAGGCACTGGGGGAAAAAATTGTAAAGAAATTCTAAGAAAATTGATAAAATTAATAAAATATTGATAAGGTGGTAAAGGACACATTGGAATACACTGTTCTAGTCTCTATAAATTTGTGTATGATTTAAATTCTCAATATTGCAGACTTAATAACCTGAAAACCCACTGGGGTAGACTGCATTTAGACATGTTCTTAATCTTAATCCACATTTCTGTGAGTGTGAACCCATTGTAAACAGAATTTCTTGAAGATGTTATTTTAAATTAAAGTGTGGCCCAACTGAAGGAGGTTGGGTACTAATCTGGAACACTAGAAGCCTTATAAAGAGAAATAAACCAGAAGCCAGAGAGAGAGAAAGCCACAGGGAGAAGCCGAAAGTCAGTGGGAACATGGAAGAGAAGGGAAAGACATAGCCATGGGGCATGAGGTCAAAATGCAATCCAAGGAACCCCAAAGAATGGGGCATGCCAGCACTGGAATGCTACTGAACATAGGAGGAAGCAAGCCTTCTAGCCTTGGAAACCATGAGCCAAAAAATGCTTGTTGATTAAGCCAATCTATTGTGTGGTATTTGTGATAGCCTCTCACCTAAGACACTCACCCACTATAAACATTCAGAAATACTTAGTAAAATAAACAAACTTTTTTGCATGAATAGCTGAGATCTCCATAAAGAAAAGGAAATCTCAAGATTCCAGAAATATAGCTGAAACAGGAAACAAGAGCAGAAGGTACATGAGGAGACATCCATGAGCTGATATTCCAATGGCCCTATCCTGGAGGAAATTTTCAGTCTCGACAAACCAAGAGCTTCTCTTTAAGATGAAGCCTTTGATCTTCAGAAAGTGCAAAGAGAAACTGAAACTCCTACATAAAGCAAGGAACCAATTAGCTCAGGCGTGTGATAAAGAATCTTATCTGACTCTGCCTAGACTCTTGTTGAAACAGTTTTCCTACCAAACTGGAGGTTCTTATATTCACAAAGCTAATAGCTGAGAACTTTCCCAAATGACAGAAGACATGTATCTTTAGATTCAGGAAGTACATGCTCTAAACAATAAACATAAAAAGAAACCTGCATATAGACCCCTTACAATGAAGCTAAAGAAACACCAAAGGCAAAAATTATATGTATGTGTGTGGTGTGTGTATAGCTTAAAACATCAAAAGAAAAAATACCAGCTGCCTAAAAAAGAACAAAATTAACTACCTAGACAAACAATTATGCCATATTAAGGGTGAAAAAGATATTTTTATATGAACAAAAACTAAAATAGTTTCCACTGAAAGAACTAACAAGGTCTGTACTTCATTAAGGAGAGAACTGAATCCAGAAGGAAGAAGTAGGATGCAAGAAGCAATGGTAGTTGTATTATGCACATTGAAGCCATTCATAATATTGAAAGTGAGAGAGAGAGAGAACATTCTTTATTTGGAAGTTCCTTTAAATTGCCTCAGAGATTTGGAAGTTGAGTAGCTCTGGCCAAAATATTTATTCTTATAGAAACCAGAAGCCTAGGCTTATTGCCTTGCTTGCTCAAAAGCAGAGTGTCTTAGTTTGCCAGCCCTGCTATGACAAATACCACAGGGTTGGCTTAAATTTATTGCCTCAGTTCTGGAGGCTAGAAATTCAAAATCAAGGTATTGCCAGGCCATACTTTCTCCCAGAGTCTGTGGTGTTCTGGTGCTGATTTGCAAGCAATCCTTAGGGTTCCTTGGCTTATAGATGCATCTCTGCCTCCATCACATGGAGAGCTCTCTTTCCTCTGGTTTCTTCTCACTTACTGTGTCCAGATTTCCTTTGCTTAGATGGACTTCAGTCATATTGGATTAATTTGGTCTTACTGAAATAGGATCTTCAAATGTCATATTTACAAATGAGTTCACACTCACAGGAATGGAATTTAGGATTTGAACATATCAATCTACCACAAAGAGAAATAACAGCATCTAAAAGTTTTTGAAGTTTGGGAAAAAAAATTATTCCTCTGATCCTGCATCCTTGGTTGCTCAAAGGAACTGGGAGGGAGAATGATGTGTTTTCTGTTAAAGCATGTTATTGACTTATTCTGATTTCAGAATATTTAACTTGCCTATATTTCTATGTACTATGTATATCTTAATTAACTCCCTATAATTATAAAAATGTGTAAAACTTACTACATAATTCAGCAGTAAAATAAGGTAAGCAGAAATGGAAATTTATTTTTAAATAATTAGAATGCCAATATTATTAAATCAACATGTTATTGTTTAGCATCTTTAGTAATTATTTATTTGATTACCAAAATCATGCAAAGTATTTGTAAAAGACGAAAGATGTGGGCAATACAGAATGAATAGCACAAATAAAAAAATTGTTACCCATAGGACCATGACTCAGAGATAATCACTGTAAGCATTTTAATATATATCATTCCTGGAGTCAAATGGCCTACACTCAAGTTCCACTTTCCTTATTCACTAATTTAAAGACGATGCAGAAATTCTATTACCTTAGTGTCCTCATTTGTAACATGGGGATACTAATAGTACCTACTTGATGGGATTTTTTAATGTGAAGTATATTTCACAGGACTTAGATGTAATATATTTAACTGATTATTATTGTTTTAGCCTTTTTCCTTTTAAAAGATATAATCCATTATATATTACTTTATATATATATGAAACATTATAATGCATTATACATATATCCTATTGATTCTGTTTCTCCGGAGAACACTAATGTACCATTTTTTTTTCCTTTATTTTAAAGGACTCATTATATAGTAACATAGTCACTGTGACTTAACAGCATCAAGTCATCCTAAATCAGTCTCCTGAGATGCATAGCCTAAAGGTCTTTATCCAGTGCACATCTATAAACATATAAGCAGAGCAAAAGCAAACTCTCTGAACTTTATTACTTAATAAACAAAATGAAAGAACAAGACAGTAATTCCAGGGAGGGAAATGTAAAATTCTAGAGCTCCAAGTTCCTGAGGTGATAAAATTCCCATTAATACCTATAAGATCAAGGTTAGCCTTCCCATATTCTATAGGTGATATTGAAAACTAAATGCTCTGTTCAATTATCTAAGGTGATTACATAATAAATAAGTATTTTTAATTTAAGAAGAAAATAGTTTAATCTAGTTAAAAATGAAAGTGCCAGGACAGACATTTAAACTGAAATTTTATTTTTAGATTTGTAAATAAAACTTCATGACTTTTAGAAAAATGATGTATTTATTGTAGCAGAGGAAAACGGTATGAATTGAAATTCTAGTCTTTTAAAGAAAGGAAAAGAATATAAATGGATCTTATTTTCTTCCTGTTTTAAACCTCTCTTACAGAATTCCTGCATTATTTCTCAAGTTATAAATAATATGTTCATGTCTCAAGGCCATTGCTAGACAATTTGCTACTCAGGGACAAGATTTCTATCTGACCCATCTTTATATTCCACATAGCAAAGCCCCAAGGCCTAGCACCCAATAAATAGCTGCTGATGAAAGAATGGTCATTCGCAGAATACGAACCTAGGCTCTCGGAAATTGCAATGTCTCATAAAACTTGGAAGCGTACGTAGGCATCAGAATGGGTTTATACAGCTTAATATAATTATAAACAAGTACTATAAATCTTATCAAGTCAAACACCACAAGTGAACATTAGGTTAATGATGCAAAGCAGCAAAATAGAAGAATAAAATATGTTCACACTAAAACACAAGCAATGGTTTGAATCAAATATGAACTGATGCATAGGCTTTGGTTTGGAAAACTCATTACCATGCTCATTTCAACTAGGAGTAAGCAAGAAGCCATATTCTCCAAAGGCACACATAACAGCAAACAGATTCCCACTGATGGGATTTTGCTCTCAACACGAAATTGTACGAAGCCCAAAAACTCGAGACAGTTAGCAAATTGGATGATTCAGGCAAACAGGAGTATGTACAGTGCCAATTTTCTTTCAGAACCAGAGAGCAGAACAAACTCAGTTTCTTTGACTTTTATCTGCAAGTTTGACTTTGAAAAGATCACTTCTGTCCTTGAGTTTGACCAGAACTGTTTTTGCAATGCTCTTATCAGCATGCTACTGTTTTCCTCTATTTGAATGAAGGTTGTTGGGCTGTTCCTCTTGAAGAAGAAACTGTGATAATGAATCTGAAGTGGAATATGTTGAGCCACAAGCCTTTATGACATGACTGTTCAATCCAGACCCTCACTTGCTGTATTAATGTGTTACAGGCACATTACCTTTGGGGGCACGTGTCACTTAGGGGATATTGCTGGATTCCTTATAGGAGAGAGTATCACAAAGTCTTGTCCAGAAATCTTTGAGAGGGGAGGAATAGGATTGTAGCCAAGAGAGAGTGGAACAGGCACTATTCCATTACCCCTTTCAATAAGCCCAGCTCTGCAACTGATTGTGTTTGCTCTCTCTGGAAGGAATCCAATATAACCCAGGGACAGAGTCATTTAAAGATGGGAAGAAGAGGAAGGACAGGCAAGAGAAGGAAAAGGAAATACATTCTGGTTTCCTTTCTCTCTTTTCCAAGAACTGTGCAGGCCTTTACTGGAATGCTAACAACCAGACAAACATGCAGCAATTATAAAAAATGCTTCATTTGTTTTGCTTAGATACTGATGTTAGCCAGAAGCCCATGCTGGAATCTCATAGTTGTTCTTCAAGCCTGAAAAGTGTGATTTAATATATAGGAGAGGGCAACGACTCAGACTTGAACATTGTGTGGAGTGTTACCGTGGTGTCCAGCAGAGCACATAAGGAATGGTGTCCAGGGGTCATGCCTACAATAACTTTTAGAGTAGCACTAGGACAAAACTAGGGAGCTTGGGCCTGCCTCAACCCTTCAGGATACCAACAAAAGATTATTTCTCTCTAGAGATGGTGTCCTAAACCAGAGTCCAAAGATCCCAATAGGTCCATATGTGGAAATTAGTGGGTCTATGGACTTGGATGGGAGTAAATAGCATCTTTATTTCCATTAACCTCCAACTGAAATTTAGCATAATGAAATTATCAATGTGGGCAACAAACCTACTAAAACAAAATAGAAGTCATAGATATTTTCATATCGACTTGAAGTTGTTGCAGATATTTTAAAATATCACTTATACTTATCCCTATTATAAAATTACAACTAATAGACTCATTGCTAGGCATCATTATTTAATGTGTTAATAAATAAGCATATATATTACCATATCATGAATTTATATTTCTAATATTTTGATAATTGCTTTTCAGTATAATTGGGTTTCTTTGTAACTCTGTCTATTCTATCCTGAGGAAGGATCTATAGGCTTCACTAGATTGCCAAAGAAGTCCATGGCACAAAAATGTTAAGAAGTTTTACAACTGAGCATCACTGCTGTGATGGTTAATTTCATGTGTCAACTTGCCTAGGTTATGGTAACTAGTTGTTTGGTCAAGCAAGCACTGGCCTGGTTGTTACTGTGAGGGTATGTCATAGATGGATTTGCATCTACAGTCAGTTGATTGCATCTACAATCTACAAAGGCGATTACCCTCAGCAAAGTCAATAATCTCCTCATCCAATCAGTTAAAGGTCTTGATAGCCAGAACTGAGGATTTCAGAAGTCAGAAAGAACACCTGCCTCTACTTCAACCAGCCAGCTTCCCCTGGGAAATACAAACTTGCCTGACTTTAGAGTCACCTGTATCTGAGTTTCCAGTGTACTATAGAATTCAGACTTGCCAGCTCACATGTTCATAAATCTTTTTTTATATATGCATATATATATATAATAGATTTATACAAGTATCTCTTATCGGTTCTGTTTCTCTGGAGGATTCTGACTAATCCAATTGCTTGTTCCAGGAGTGTGACACAGACAGCTAGAACACAGTGCTTCTCATATTGAATAATTGCACATGCTTCATTAAAGGAAGGACATTTTTGCAGAGATACATAAAGTTATGTATAAATTCCTTTATGTCTATAGGTCTAACATAGCTATAAATTTAAAATTAATTTATATAAATTAAATAGAAACAAAACTAATAAAATTTAAATTAACCATATTAATGAATTAACATTATTCTTCTAAAACACCATGAATGTGGTGCTGACTGCTGCAGGACAAATTCCTCGGCATTGGAGAAGCTTCTACTACAATATCTCCCAGGTAAGCGAGCCTGCCACCACTTTTATTTATTTGAACTACCTTTGAAGCATCCTTTGTATAAGATACCAGGACAGACTTTGTTCTCCATTTGGGGAGAGTATCTGTGAAGTCTGATTCTGGTTTTTTCTTGATAACCAGCAAATATCTAAGTAATACAACTTAGGAGCAACATAAGCATGTATAGAAACTCAAAGATATACACCAAAATGCCATAGCAGTGCTTGTCA
>JAQZBX010000345.1:55341-116963 GCA_029593785.1 Cabassous unicinctus
CCCCCCCCCCCCCATGCAGTACTGACTCCCATTCAAACAGCACTATAATCTCCAGTCAGTAACCTACAGAGGTGGGTACATGATTCTGAGGGCAGCTGAACTGACTTTTGAACAATAAAATGAAGAATCCCACATTCCATTCTTGGCAGCATTAGAAAATATCAGTAAAAAAAAGGAGAAGAGACTTTACTTGATTTTGTATGTCTAACTAGACTCTCTCTCCCAAATTCTCCTTTGAATAGATGCCTAATGAGTAGTAATTCAGGAAAAACTTCAGGACTTGAAATGTTAACCAAGAATTCTATATTCAGCAATACTATCCTTTAAAAAATAAAGGAAAATTTGGATATTTCCAGATAAACAAAAACAGAGAATTTATCACTAGCAAACTTGCCCTAAAAGAAATACTAAATGGAGTCTTTCAGGTTGAAATGGAAGGACAATAGACAGTAACTTGAATCCACATTAAAAAAAAAAAGGTAAATATATAAGACATTATAAATGTATTTTTTGTAACTTTCATCTGATTTTTTGTTGCTCAATGACTATTTTCTTTAATCAACTTTTTAACTTAGAACTGTTTTATATTATTACACTGGCGAATACTAGCAAACACTACCTCAATCCAGGTGATCAAAAGATAACTTCAATAGTGAAGTCAGGGTAATAGTTTGTACCCTTTTTATGCTGATGAGAATGGTACCTTACCTCTGTGGTTTTTATCCTAAAAACTCATAATCTATGTCTAATCATGAGGAAAACATCAGACAAATATCAATTGAAGGACATTTTGCAAAACACCTGACCAGAACTCTTCAAAAATGCCAAGATCATCAAAATCAAGGAAAGTCTGAGAAACCCTCTGTAACCGTTGGCCAATTTGATGTAATTATGAATTCCAAAAATATAATTGGATCTTGCTTGTAAACTGATCTGTTAATCTGGCCATGATTAGGCTATGATTAAGGTGTTGAGCCTCACCCCTTGGTGGGTGGGGAATCAAATATAAAAGGCATGGCATGAGCAGTTTTGAGAAGCAGTCTTTTGAGAAGCAGTTTTGATGTTGGAAAGAAGGCCCCAGGAGAAGAGAAGCAAGCCGTTCACCTGATCGTCTACAGCTGACCTTGTGGAAGAAACAGGAGCTAAGCCCGGAGAGAAACGCAGCCCCGGGAAGAGAGGAACCCCAGAAGCCTGAACCCTGGCAAGCACTGGCAGCTGTCTTGCTCTAACACGTGGCAATGGACTGTGGTGAGAGAAGAAACTTAATGCTTTATGGCCTGGTAACTGTGGACTTCTACCCCAAATAAATACCCTTTATAAAGACCAACCCATTTTTGGTATTTCACATTAGCACCCCTTTGGCTGACTAATGCACCCTCTCAGTCTAAAGATGCCTAAGATGACATAATGACTAAATGTAATGTGGTATTCAGATATACCATATCTGAAATGGGATATCAGAAATATCTGTTTAACACAATAAAAAGCGGTAATGGAGGATAGAGTAACAAAAAAGACATGACATACAGAAAACAAATATAAAGTATGAGACATAAACCCTACTTTATCAGTAATTACATTAAATGTAAATGAATGAAACACTCAAATCAAAAAAGCAAAGATTGGCCAAGTGGATAAACATGATGCAAGTATATGATGTCTACAAGAGACATATGTTATATTCAAACACACAAGTCGCTGAAAATTTTAAAAATGGAAAAAATATACCATGAATACAGTAACCAAAAGAGAGCTGGAGTGGCTATACTAATATCAGACAAAATAGAAGAACATTTCTAATGATTAAAGTGTCAATCCATCAGGAAGATGTAACAATTATAAACATATATAATTGTTATATATGACAATAAAAGCCCAGACATGAAGTGTCAGAAGAAGATTTAGGTGTAAATGTTTATGTTCAAAAAAAGAAGAAAGATCTCAAAATAATAACCTTACCTTCCACATTTAAAAAGTAGGAAAAAAGATGGGAAAACTAAACCCAAAACAAGCAGAAGGAAAAAATAACTGAAATAAACAATAAAATTAATAGAGAAAATAAACCAATGAAAAGTTGGTTCTTTAAAAGATTGACAAAATCACAAACCTTTAGCTAGAAAAGCCATGAATAAAAGAAGACTCAAATTACAAAATCAGGAATGAAAGAGGAGGCATTTTTACTGACCTTAGAGAAAGAAAAAGAATTATAAGTGAATCCTATGAATTAGATAAGCAGGATGAAAAGGAAAATTTACTAGAAAGACAGAAACTACCAAAACTAACTCAAGAAGAAAGAGAAAATCTGAATAGATCCATAACAAGTAAAGAGATTGAATTAGGAATTAAAACACTTCCCACAAAGAAAAGTCCAGGGCCATATGGCTCCACTGGTGAATTCTACCAAACATTTAAAGAAGAATTAATACCAATACTTCTGAAAATCTTCCATAAAATAGAATGATGATGCCAGTATTACTCTCATTTGAAAACCAAAGAAAGACATCACAAGAAAAGAAAATCACAGACAAACATCCCTTATGAATATAGATGCAAAAATTTTCAACAAAATACTAGCAAACTGAATCTAGCAACCAAAAGAGATTTATCTTAGGAATGCAAGACTGGTTCAAGATACAAAAATTGATCAACAATGTAATATACCACATTAATAGAATAAATAATAAAAAAACACATGATCATATTAAGAGACAGAGAAAAATCATCTGACAAATCCAAAACCCTTTCATGATAAAAAAAAAAAAACACTCAACAAACTACATATAAATGGGAACCTCCTCATCCAGGTAAAGGGCATCTACAAAAAAATCCATAACTGACATGCCACTTAATGTTGAAAGATTGAAAATGTTTTGCCTAAGAGCATGAGCAAGACAAGGATGTCTGCTCCTTCCACTTGTATTTATTATTGTAGGAATTTCTAACCAGAGAAATTAGGCAAGAAAATAAATAAAAACATCCATATTGAAAAGGAAAACACAAATTATCTCTATTCACAGATGGCACAATCTTCTATATAAAAGATCCTAAGGAACACACACATAATTAGGACAAATAATTGCATTCAGCAAGGTTGCAGGATACATCAATATGCAAAAGTCAATTGTATTTCTGTATACTAGTAATGAAAAATTCAAAAATGTAATTAAGAAAACAATTCCATTTAAAATAGCAACGAAAGGAATAGAATACTTAGAATGAATTAAAACTTGTACCTGAAGCTGAAAAACATTGTTGAAAGAAATTAGAGAAGCCCTAAATAAATAGAAAAATATCCGTGTTCAAAGATTGGAAGAGTTAATGTTAAGATGTCCGTGCTCCCAAAATGGACCAACAGATTGTATGTAGTAACTATCAAAATACCAGTTGTAGTTTTTTTTGCAGAAATTGACAAACAAATCCTAAAATTCATGTGGAAATGCAAGGGACCCAGAATAGCAAAAAACAATCTCAAAAAAAAAAGAACAAATTTGGAAGATTTCCACTTCATAATTTCAAAACTTACTAAAACGCCAAGACAGTGTGATCAATGGAATATAACTGAAAGTCCAGAAACAAACCTTTACATTTATAGTTGATTGTGTTTCAAGAAAGATGCCAGAACAATTCAGAGGGGGGTGGTGTTTCAACAAAGGGCGCTGAGACAACTGGATATCTATATGCACAAAATGAAGGTGGACGCCTTCATCACATCATCTACAAAAATTAACTCAGGCGGTTCCTGAGGCGCAACCACGGAGCAGACGACCCCGGTCTGAGGCAGCAGCCAGAAGCAGACTGGCAGGCACACCATGGAGGGCGATGGGGGTAGTGGAAACAAAACCTCAGGGGTCTTGGCCGTCTTTTTCGGAGCCAGTGGGGCAGGTTACTCGCACGCGGATTTAGCCGGCATTCCCCTAACTGGTATGGACCCTCTGTCTCCTTATTTAAATGTGGATCCTCGCTATCTCATAAAGGATACAGATGAATTTATTTAACCTACTCGTGCTAAAAAAAAAACCCGGGGCAGATTTGAACTCGCTTTCACCACTGGAGAGTGTTGCATGACAGGGGCTGTATTTGGGGCAGTGAAGGAACAGTCTGCGACTAGTACTGAAGGAAACCCAAACCATGGCCTGGTCGAAACCAAGAAACGTACAGATTTTGAATATGGTGACCAGACAAGGGGCACTTGAGCTAATACTCTGGGTTCTCTGCCTTTACTCTACAGTGCATTTGGTGTCCTCATCCAGAAAACAGGAGGCGCGGAAGATGACCTCAACACAGTATCAGCTGGCACCATGACAGGCATGCTGTATAAATGTACAGGTGGTCTTCCGGGAGCAGCACCAGGTGGTCTAGCAGGACTAACACTTAACAGCCTCTATACACTGTATACTAGCTGGGAGCACGTGGAAGGCTCCTTGTTCCAACAGTCACTCTGAAGAGATTGCAGAGTCGTCAATGGAGGACACTTCAGTAGTCATCCAAATCAATTTATAAGTCAGTCCGGATGTATTCTCTCTTCTACCCATAACTAGTATGAAAAATTGGATTTGCTGTGATGAAGATCATTGATGGTTTACCAGGACTGACACTCCTTTCAGCCATTAGGAGCCATGATCTTTTGGGGGCTCACTGAGTAATATGCTTCCCATCTCCTTGAGGAAGATCCTGCACATGTTCACTCTCCTACTGCCTGAACTGGAAAAAACCACTTACTCCCAGAATTCAGGCCACATTTGTTGTCAGCATTCACAAAGTTTATCATTTAATGATCCTAAACTGTTACTGTTGCCCTATATTCCCAGTAATGGGTAAAACTAGAACAACAAAAAATTAACTCAAATTAGATTGAAGACCTAAATGTAAAAGCTAAAACTATAAAAATCTTGAAAGAAATATAGGTGTAAATCTTTGTGACCTTGGATTAGGCATCATTTCTTAGATGTGACACCTAAAGCATATGTAACAAGAGAAAAACTAAATTGGACTTCCTCAAAATTAAGACTTTTGTAAGAACACCATCAAAAAGTGAAAAGACAACCCACAGAAAATTTACTAGAAATAAGATTTGCAAATCACATATCAGAGGGGCTTGTATCCAGAATATATAAAGAATTCAACTCAATAACAAAAAGACAAATTATATTATGTATTGATACATATATATATATATCAATTATAAAATCGGCAAAGAAGTTGAATAGACATTTCTTCAAAGAAAATATACAAATGGCTTTTAAGCATATGAAAAGATGTTCAACATCATTAGTCATTAGAGAAATGGAAATCAAAACCACAAGATACCACTTCATATCCCTTAGGATGATTAAACTAAAAAGACAGATAATAACAAGTGTTGGTGAGGACTATGGAAAAACTGAAATCCTCATCTAATGTTTGTAGGAGTTATGAAACAGTGCAGCCACTTTAGAAAATAGTTTGAGAGTTCCTCAAATTGTTGAACATAGAGTTACCATATAACCTAGCAGTTCCTAACCATACCTAAGAGAATTAAAAAATACATATTCACATAAAAACTTATGCACAAATATTCATAGGAACACTATTAATGATAGCCAAAAAGTAAAAACAACCCAAATGTCCATCAAAAGAAGAATGGATGGTATATCCATACAGAGGAATATTATTTGGCCATGAAAAGGAATGGTGTATTGCTGCAAGCTACAAAATGGATGCACCGTGAAAACATGAAGTTAAGTGAAAGAAGCCCATTACAAAAGACCACATATTTTATGATCCCATTTATATGAAATGTCCAGGAAGGGCAAATCCATAGAGACAGAAAGTAGGTTAGTGTTTTCCAAGGGATGGGTGGGAGGAGGGAATAGGGAGTAATAGCTACAATATTTCTTTTTGTAGTGATAAAAATGTTCCAAAATTAGATAATGAATATACTGAACTCTGTGGCTATCCTAAAACCCACGGAATTATATAATTTAAAAGAGTGAATTTTATGGTATGTGAATTATATCTGAATAAAGCCATTATTTTTTAAAAGTGTAAGAAGGCTAATGCATTTTGGTTTGTTATAGAAGATTTAGGAGTTAGTTATCAGAGAGCATGATGAGAAAACAAGATAATTTAAGCTTTCAACACATTAATCCTCCTCTCTCTATCACCTTAATTCTTGATGAGAATTTTAGGTTATTTTACTGTATACCCTATTATCTTTAATCCCCAAAGCTCCTGGTTGGCCAAACAGTTTTTCCCTTTCCTTAACGTTCAACATATGTTTAAATGTTTATAAAATCTATAAGGAGAAAAATGTGAAAATAAAAATCCAGATACAGAATGAAACCTAGAAAAATCCTTTGCTGAAACACAGCATGAAAGCTATGAACTTATCCCCCTTCCACATTACAACTGGTTTTCAAAACACAACTAATGAAATTCCAGAAGGAACAGATGTCACATTAAGGATATTTCACATTCACAAACCCCAGCTCTGCCTTTATTCTTTGAAGGTAAGTATATTAAGTGCTACACAGTGTAATATGAGAGGAATTCTAGTTAAAACGTTGCAAAGTGCAGTATTCTGCACTTTGGCGGGGTATTAAGGATACCCTGGAGGAGCTATCTTAAGGAAAGGCTATTTTCTGGAATTTTTGGCCAGGAGTTCCCCCTTTGGTTTTCTATCCAGGATGTCTGGGTAGGACAGAATGTCTAGCCATTGTATTTTTGGAATTAAGTGGACCCAAATCACTTTTACATATGCCAGGAATTAAAGATAACATTTTAATTAGAGAATAATAAAAAAGGGATAAGAGCAACGTCTCTCCTAGGTGTTAGTACAGATACAAGGCATTAAATAATGCTTTAAGTAAAATTGGTTAAACAAATATCAAGTGGCAGAAGTGCAATCAGGCATCACTAAAAAAAAGTGATAAATCAGATATTAACATTTAAAATCACTGTAGCTCATTTATTTATTCACTCAACAAATTATTTATCAAGTACTCTCTATACAGTAGTGAACAAAACAGAGTCCCTACTCTCCTGGGGCTTAAAATTTATTCAGTAATGCTCCTATAACTGCAAAAAAAGCAATAAAAGACCCGGAGGAGGATGGAGCAATTTCAGGGGGGCGCTGATGAGGCATACGGTGGTGGAGGAGGCATGTGATCGGAGGGATCAGAGTCAGAAGAACGGTTTTCTGTGTGCAGAAGGTGGGGAGGGGTGGGAGGGGAGGCGAGCCTGTAGGAGGAGGGGAGAAAGCTGGGGTGGAAGTCCATGACGATGAGAAGGAGGAGGAAGGGAAGGAAGAAGAAAGCTTTTGAGGAGGTTTTTGGTATAAAAGAAGATTTGGTAAGAAGAACAGGATTGACAGAGGGAGGGGCAGTTACAAAGAGAAAAAGAAGGCCTGATGTAAGGAATTTCAGGCCCCTTGTCGCTGCTCTGGATAAAGTTCTTTAAGCCTCGGAGAACTTGGTAATCGAAAGTGCCATTTTCCAGCCATTGACTTTCATTGTCCAATTCATATTGTGGCCACACAGAGGTTGAATAGAAAATGAGCTTTTTAAGTCTGATATCTCCTTCTGGGTTTAGAGTTTTAAGGTTATGAAGAAGACAACCCAGAGGCAAGATTTTTTGAGGGAACCGAAATTGAATTCCCCATTTTAGGTGGCGTGGGTGAGACTAAGGACTCTTAAAGCAGGGGGAGATTCTGAGTGAGGCAGGCATCCCCGAATCAGTCAGATATCTCCAAGGAAACAGAAGACTGCACTTGGACCTGGATGTCTCCAGAGCACTAGGATTTTTGATGTTTGTTGGGTTGTTCTGGACAACAGAAAAAGGAGAGAGAGAGAGAGCAGGGTCCTCCAGTGGAGAAATCCTTGACTCACCCAGCTATGATTCAATGTCCAGTGTTGGATGGATTCTCTCGGCAGTGGCAGGGTGGAGATCCCTCACCAACCAGTCAGTCTCAGCGACCCTAGACCCGGGTTTCAGCACCAAATGTTAGAGAAAAAGATGGCGCTCATTGGGATGCAGAGACTGATGATTGCAGGCAGAAAGTTTGTTGGGACGCTCTCCCAATGGAGGGAGTCTGAAGAATAGACTTCAGCCCACCCATGGAAGGTGGTGGATATAACTTTATACAGTACATCAATAGGCGGGGAAACCGAGTACAGCCTGGGGCCAAGTGGCTAGAGGGTAGTGGGTACTCTTGGAATTTGGGAGGGGTTGCTGGTGCCTGGGCCCAGAGGGGATGAAGGTCCTTATCTGCTCTACTGCCTATGGCTCCTTTGTTCATTCTTGGGAGGGGATGGGCTGCCTCCTTGCCTGTAGGAGATGGCTTGCTCAATCGGTCAGGTGAGTTATGGCTGGAGGCTGCCTTTCTTCAATTTATGTCACAGGGGTATTGATTCGTGGTCTTATGATCTGTTAATCATTGCAAACCTGGCAAGGGGGAACATCTAACAATGACATACTTCAGAGAGCACTGGTCTGGAGTCCCAAGATCTGAATCCCAATTCCAGCTCTACCAATTACTAGGCAATTGATATTGGACATGTCAACTTAACTTCTCTAAACTTCAAATGTTGTATTGAAAAAAATGGTGTATGTTATTATCTACTCTGCATGCCTCCTCAGTTAATTATGAGGATCACAAAGAGAAAATACTCAAATATGCCTTGAAAACTACCAAAAGTGCTGCAATCACAGGCTGGCACTATTACTGAAATGTATGATAAGCTATCAAATTTCTTGCAATAAATAGTTTTACTTGATATAGATGGACTGCTCAAGATCTCTGTGGACAGACAATAAAGCTCAATGCTGTGTCAAGTACACTAATAACAATATTCAAAAGTTGCAACCTTTCTCCTTTTAATCATTCTAATTTCACCTGAATTTCCTCAACATGTCAAATTAAGCTCATATTCTCAAGTCAGATATCTCCAAGGAAACAGAAGACACAGGTTATGAAGAAGACAACCCAGAGGCAAGATTTTTTGAGGGAACTGAAATTGAATTCCCCATTTTAGAAAGAAAAGAGAAAATGAGCCAAAGATACTTTTCTCAAACTCCCAAACTCAGCAACAACTACCACATGTTTCTTTACTCTTTGTTGTATGCATGTAACCTGTATTTAAATCTTAACAAATGACAGAACTTTCAAAATGGAAACAAATCCACTTAGTGAAAGAAAATAACAATTTCTCTAATTGCAACCACATTAACTGGACTGAGTTTTTGTTTAAATTATTTCTACGCTTTGGATGGAAAACACTCTCTTTAAGAATAATGAAGTGCTTAAGACATGACCAAAATATAAACCTCAAAATTAAGCTCTTAAGGAAAATAAATATTACTTGGTATAATTTTGGTTTGCAGTAGTAGTCAGGAAATAAACACAAATTGGTATGAATCACAGTGAGCCCTAAACATAAGAAACAGTTAATATCTATAGGTGCTCTGTGAAACAATCAAATCCAGTCCATCTCTGTTGGGCTGGAGAAATAGAATAATCCTGCTATTCTTCAAACATTGACAAACATATACTATGATAGCTAAAAGTCAACTTAATCCTTCCCTTCCTTGCTCAGAATAAAAATAAATACACTGTCCTACACTTAAGATGTGATTTTCCTTTGTGGGTTTTCATAAAAGAGGGAGGAACAAACAAGAATATGATCATGGATGGATGGGCTCTGTATATTTTTCAATCATGTAACCTTATATTAGAAAGCAGAAAGTTATAATTAAGACAATTGACAAGAATGCTCTACAGTGAGTGTGCTTTGATTATTCTTTATCAGCACTGATTGGATCAGAGCCAAATGTCTTTGGCACTTTCCACACAAATCCCCTCCCACCCAGCAGTCTGGAAGTTGGGTAGCTTTACTAAAGATCTGGGGGATAAAGAGGGACCGGGTCTCATTCCAGAGCATGCAGTCTCCCACCATCTCACTGGCCCCATCTCCATACTTTCTTTCTACTTTCTCTCTCTTCAGCACTTTGTCTGGAATAACTGACACTCCCCTCTATTTATCCTCATGCAGAAGAGTTTCTCACATACCAGTTACTTCAAGATCTAAATATTTGTCAGTCACCCAAAAGTAAAATCAACTGCACAAAGAATAAAATAGGAAGAAGAAACAGGAAAGGGGGTGGGGGAGAACCCATGGACACTCCCAAAACAAATGGGAAGATAGCTCACTTGGTATTATGGTATAGAATTGGGAATCTTCCAACAAGCTGACCACCAACAAACTGCCATCTCACAATAAATAACTTAAAATGTCAAAACAGAGGCACAAACTTTTGTATGTGAACTACCATAAAATCAATACCTTTATATTGGTAAGCAGTTGGCAAGCAGCTTAAATGTTTACCTCAGAAATATTGAATGACAGAGATACATTTTCATTTCTTTACTCATTTCCATTTCTAGATGGCTGAGCTGATGACATTTCATGCTTAAGAATAGGATACTGGACTAGACTTAACCAGAAAACTGAGTAGAACTTCCCCTCTGTAACCAGGAAATGATTGTGAATTAAGGGCATTGGTTGCTACACTTAAAAAATCTACTTGTAAATTCCACAGACATTCAGGTGCACTTGCCTTCAGCACCTTTGGACGTACTTCTGTTCTTTTGACTTTGGTCCCCTGGGAGAGAAGCATCTGGGGTCCAGGCTGGAATATGCTGGTTGGGATGTTCAGTTGATAACACAGTGCTCTCATTATAAATTGTATTTGTAAGAATAACATCATACAGTCGGACTTCACCATCAGTGACCAAAGGTTCACTCCAATTTGATTTAAAATAGGCCTTTTTTAATGTTCCTGAAAGACAAAAAAAAAACAACCCGTATTTATGATAAATATACACATTAAGGAAATCTTACAGCTACTTTCCCATGTCTTATTCCATCCAGACAAGCATGGAGAGAAAGCTACCTCAAATACCCTCCAATGGGAAAACCAATAGTTTCTATTCTGCTGTAAATCACATGACCCTGTGATGAAATATGGCTTTCTCAAAAGCTTAAGGTTTAGAAACAGAGCCTCCCAACTATGTTTCCTATGCCCAAAGAATTTAGGACAGATCCATCTTAAAATGTGGTGACATTATCTGGTACTCATCATAAATAAATAAAATGTGGTACAGCTTACAGCATTTCCTTCCTGCTTTCTCAGGTTCACCATCATTTTATGATACTCGGCACCCAGAACATATACTCCAAATATCTCCATATTTGCCACCAAAGAACACAATAGTGCCTGCTTGGCTTCAGCCTTATATTTTCCTACATTTTGCACTAAATTTCAATGAACTATACATAATATATAAAGAAAAACAATTAGGCTCATATATTTACCAAGACTTATATCATAGAAGCTAAAAAAACTGAAGTTCTATTTACAGTGCAAACTAAAAGATTAAACTAAATTATCTTCTTCTTTGACAGAAACTATGGAATATAATTAAAAGAAATGAGAAAGTCATTAAACTAAGATTATCAAAATGGTCACTTTCTCAAAGAATTCATTCATTGACAAAATAGCCAATCCTAAGATTATTGGGAATCACCTAGCTTTGTCTCTAGGCAGAAACTTTTGAAAACTCTGAAAAAGATCATGTATTTTTAACTCAGTCAAAATAGACAGCGGACTGTGTTTCCAGAATATAGCACTGGAGTTGAGCTTGCCATGAAAATAAATGAATGTGATGATGATCCATCTATAGAAATACCCAAAGGAGATTTGTTTTTCTAAAGACATTTACAGTGAATGCTCTAATTGGTTCTTGCTTTTTAAACAGTCTCATGGACCATTAAAAATAAGGAAATATAAATAAAATGTTTAATATCAGCCTAATGGAAAAAATTTCTGTACATGTGCTTGACACTTGGAAAACATTAACTACAAATCAAAATAGAAAAGCAGCTGCTTTCTAGCTAACTAAGGTCAACAGTTTCATCTGCCAAAGGAGTCTAAATAAAACACTGAAGAGTCAAAGCTAAATCATAAACATGTGATACAGGTAACATTCTCCAATATTAACATTCACACATATTCTGTGTGAATATGAGTAAACACCAAATACAGGAAGGTGAAATGAAGGGCCTCATTTTATTGATCCTGATTTTCAAAATTATTTAGAATTTATCCAAAATAAATATATGTGATAGGCTTGGTTACTATGTGAAATGTATTTGATTCATAAGGAGAAATTTGCCAATTAGATATAATTTCACTATTGTGAAGATTTGTTGGCTGGTCTCCTTTCTTTGCTTATTTTGGTATGAAGAGATTTTCCACATAGCGGATTATTTCCACTAATGTGGCTGTCGTGGATGTATAAGACCCACAATGTAGATTTACTTATCATGCTAAACCTTATGAGTCAGCATTCAGCTCTGTTAACATACTGGTGGCAAATGCCAGTTCCTCACTGTTTTACCTCTGAGTAACTCACTTAAAAGGGGTTCCATATCGTAGGAAATAGTTCAGAAACAGCTGGTTTTTAACAGTTTGTTTGTAATGACTGGCCTTATTAGTAATCTTTCCTTTACTTTTTTCACCTAATCACAGTGCTGAAAGTGTTGGGAACATCTGCTTACACAAAGTAGTCCCCTGAAACATTGAGTTTCTTATCTAGCAGGCACTGACTTGGATAATGCCTTTCTACAAAAGGCACCTTCCTTGCCCTGGTTATCACAGCAGTTTGGCAAAATGGAGAAAAAAATAATAGACGATGGTTGCTGCAACTAATGTTCCTCAAGTATATTTTGGAGAAAGAGAAAGAGAGGGCACAACCCAAAGGACCTGTCTATAGAAGCTTGGACTCACTGGACAATTCATTTTCAAGCATCTCCGAAAACTGACCAACTCACAGTTGGTTGGCTATTATGCATTTTCTAAAAACTACAAAATTTAGAACTCAATAAGATTAAACATTCTCAAGCTGTACCATGATGAGCTATAAAAATGTGGAAAGCTATTAACCCAAAGTACAATATTCATTCTTTCAATATTGCCCTATCCTTTTCCACATTCCTATTTTTATAGTGCTGTGGTTGAAAGCACAGGTTCTAGTACCTGGCCACCTGGATTTAAATCCCATCGCCACCATCTACTAGCGCTGAAATCCTGACTACGTGGATTTAAATCTCATCTCTCCCACTTGCTAGTCCTGAAACTTCAGGCAAATTCTCAACTGCCACAAAATAAGGAAACTAAAAGTTCCTCCCTCATGAGGCTGTTAGGATTAAATTAGTTAATATAAACATATATAAACACTTGGAACAGTACCTGGCACATAGTAAGTTCTCAAAAACTGTCAGTCATTACTAAAAAATGATAGTAATGACAGGAAAATTGTCTTCCTTAGGGCTGCTAAGGTACTTTTTAAAAAAATACTAATTTCCTTTTCCTATAAGTGCATCCCAACATTACAAAATGGTCAATGAAATTTCCAAAAGTGAATCATGTAACCCACGTCTGTAGCTCTTCTCTGCTAAATTACTAATAGAAGGTCACATTGTATCAAGGTCTCATGGCTCAGAGAGATTCAGCTCTGTAACAAAAAACAATATAAAAATGTTTCAGAAATATAAAAAATGTCTAAAATTCCAATAATAACAGCCAAATGTTACTGACTGCTTGCAGTTGTTCGGGCACTGTGGTAAGCAGAATATTATGTCCAAATCCTAATTCCTAGAACTTGTGAATATGTTGCTTCAAATGTCTTATATGATGGCTAAAGGGATTTTGCTGATGAGATTAAGGATCTTGAGATGGGGAGATGATCCTGGACTATCCAGGTCAACCCAATATAGTGAGTCCTTATAAGCAGAAGAAGGCAAGAGAGTGATGCAGCATGAGCAAGACGCAGTGGGCCATGGCTGGCTTGGAGGATGGAAGGGGCCATAAGGCAAGGAATATGGGAAGCCTCCAGAAGCTGGAAAAGGCAAGGAAACAGATTCTCCCCTAGAGCCTCCAAAAGGAATGCAGCCCTGCTGACATCTTGATTTTAGTCCAGTGAGACTCATTTTGGACTTGTGATCTACAGATTTTTTAAAATGTGTGTTTTTTTAAGCCACCAAGCTTGTATTTATTTGTCCCAGCAGCAAGAGGAAAATAATACAGGCATCCAGCTAAGTGCCCTCACTGTAGACATTGAGTGAATTAACTTCCTCACCATCTTGTTAGACACATGTCTATAATTGAGCCTCTTTCAGGGAGTTTTAGGGAGGAGGAAACAAACTTAAGAAGGTTAATTAACTTGTTCAAGAATTGAGTTGGGATATCACACATACACACACACACTTTCCACCCTGGACAAAGTATACAGGTTAAAAAATATTATCAACTTTTGGGGACTGAATCATGTTCTTCACAACAGGCATATTCTGGTCCTAACCCTTGGTCTTGTGAGTGTGAACCATTGTAAATAGGACCTCTGAAGATGTTGTTAGCTAATGTGTGCCCAAACTGAATGAGGGTGGGCCTTCGTCCAATATGGCTGAAGTCTGGCTAAGCAAAGAAAATTGGACAGAGAGACGTCACCGGGACCAGCCAAAAGCTGGAAGCCCACGGAACCCAGAAGAAAAAGAAGACGCTGCCATGTGCATTGCCATGTGATGGAAAAGCCAAGGACCCCCAAGACTGCTGGCTAGCCAAAAGATAACAACCCCAGGAGGAAGCCAGCTTTCTAGCCTCTGAAATCATAAGCCAATAAATTCCTGTCAAGCCAACCCATCGTATGGCATTTGTTTTAGCAACTAAAAAACTAGAAATCTATATGCATACGCTCTTAGACCTTATCTTCCTATGATGTGATTTTAAAATAATTTCTTATATTTGTACCTCTTGCCATGTGGTAACACATTTACTTTGCATTTTCTATGTGCCAGGACTTTGTCTTTACTGTCTATTCAGAACACAAAGTTTAGTAAGAAGTTCTTAGCAAATAGATACCTATTGATTAATTAGGGGATATAAACATGTAATATAAAAAATACAAACTATGCTACAAATCCATTGAGAATGATATGCATAGGGCAATCTGATGGCAAGTAGAGATGTAGCAGCCATTCCATTTGGAAAAGTCAGGAAAGATTTCTTAGTGGTGAATGATCCTCAACTTAAACCTTAAAGATGAGTAGAGATTTTTCTAGATTTGAGAAAAGCATTGGTGGGGAAGATGAGGATGTGGTAATAGGGAATGAAATCATTTTCTAGAAAGAGCAAAGGGGGAACGATATGGAAGATCCTTGTACCAAGAAATAATTAAACAGGGCTAGCTCACAGGGCTGGTGAGAGAAAAGGCTGGGGAGAGAGTTGAAGCCAGATTGCGAAGGGTTTTGAATTTGTCTTGTTGTGATGCGGAATATTTGAAGGGTCTTAAGTAGGGCAAAGTATTATTAGAATAAACACTCTGGCAGCAGGGTAAGGCTGGAAAGGGGTCAAATCCAGAGAATAGCTAGAAGGCTATTGCAATATTCCAAGTGCAAGAAGAGTAAGGCCTAATCCAAGGCAAGTGCAGTGAGGACAAAGGAACATATGGGGGAGAGTTTTTGGAGGCAAAATCATATGGATGTGAGAGAAAGGGTTTACAGTCTCTTCAAGGATTCTGGCTGGAATGAGTTGGTAAATGAAATACCCCCAACTGAGAGTGGCGTGATAGGCATTAGTGATATTTATCAAATATTTCCAATTCTTTCCCATTCTACTGGGACACATGCTTAGACTGCATGTCCTGGCCTGTTGGGTGGGACCTTGTGATAGTTCAGGTCAATAAGTAAAACTAAAATGTGTCACTATTAGGCAGATGCATTTAATTGCATATAAAATAAAGAGCTCTTTATTTTTCTCAGGTACAGAGGCCGCAAAAGGTCAAGATGATGACTGGTCCATCAACTTATCCCTAGAGACCCTGATAAGCAGAGAATCCCCCTGCCATCTTTCAAAGGGCATATAGCATGAGTGAGAAATAAACTGCTATTGTTTTTAAACCACTAATATTTTAGGACTGTTTGTTATATGGCATAACTTAGATTATCCTGACTGATACAATAGATAATGATGAAAAGTAGATTTGTAGGAGCTTGTATTTCTTGTTACTGTTGTGGTTGTTAAAAATAAATTGAGTTTAAAATGCCTGTGAAACATTCATGAAAAAAAAAAAAAAAAGCCTTAATCTGGAGCCCAGAAGGTAGATCTAAACATTTCCTCCAGAATGCCTTGCCAGACTTCCTTACAAAGTTATTCCTCCTTTGTGCTCCCAAAGTTTTACTGCATATATCATAACACATAGAAATGGAAGTGGAATTGTCTGTTTTCTTGTCTGCCTCTTTGAAGATGGGAAGTATATTTTGCATGTCTGTATCCCAATCACCCAGCAGAGTGCCTGGCATCACTGTAGCCTCAATAAGTATTTGTGGAATGTAGGAATGATGAACTAAGCCATGGGAGTGGATGACATTGCTAAGAGAGATAAGGGTGTGTAAAGTGAGAGGAGAGCTTTGGACAACACTCCAATATTTAATGGATAGATAAAGACTAGGTCAAGGAGACTGAGAATGAACAGCCAGAGAGATAGAAGGAAAGCTAGAAGGGATAATATGAAGATAAGGCAGAAGAGTGTTTCCAGAAGAATGGAGTGTCAACACTGAGCAAAATCATATCCAGATATTGCCACTGAATGGAAGAAAATATAGCTGGTACCAACCAACAATGGACATGCTCATCATGAATGAATGTAAACACACACAGAGAGAAAGCATAGGGTCTTCATTTCAAAGTGTTCAAACAGACATTAGTTTCGGATGCTGCACCTTAGATAAAATGACATTTGGTGGCTTTGGCAAAAAATAAACAGACTTAGTAGTACGGAAAGAAAAAGAAAGAAAGGGATATCAGGCTGATCAGATAGCAGTGGGTTGAGGACTACATGTAGCATAGGAGTCACGGGGGATCTTGTTAGAATGCAGATTTGGCAGGTCTGAGTGGGGCCTGAGATGCCCCATTTCTCACAAACTCCTTGGTGTTACTGGCACTGCTGGTCCATAGACTCACTTTGCAAACCAAGGCTTGTAGATTACAATTTCAAAAAAGCTTTACACAGAACACGTAACCACAGATCTGAGAAGTTAAAGAAAAAGTACCATCAAGTTTGAGGACCCTAAGTCAATAAGGATAATCTGCACTGGAAAGCCAGATTTATTAAAGGAATGTGAAGATTTAAATAATAAACGTGGAGTCAGAGCGTGAAAGAACGTGAAGAATCTTAATTTTTGGTTTAAGGACGTTAGACTTTATTCTCTGGGAACTAAGGATCTGAGAGTTCCTTCCTTTAAACCAGTATTCAAAATACAATATTATAAGTTAGGAAGTTAAGATTCTTATCATTTCAAATTCTGGTAAAAACTACAAGCTGCTAAGAATTTTGCAAAGAGGAAAAACTGTTATTTAAGTTGAATGATCTCCAGCTCATCTAGCACTTTTCAAGATGAATGTGTCTTTTGGGTTCAGGAAAAATGGACTGTATACTCTGTTTTCTATACTCTCCCCCACTATAGTTTTTCTTTCTTCTTCATTGCATGGTGAAAATAAAAATTCATAGGCCACACAGAGGGAATTATAGTCCATTCATAGTATTAAAAACAGTGCATTTAGGCTATTCCTAATCAGGTCATGGCTAAAACAAAGAAAAGTAGAAGAACCTTTTAAAACCAAGTCTTCAAGAGCCTGGGAAAGAAGTTAGGAGAATTCTAATAAGGCTTTGGGCCATAACTTGAGAGAAATTAAGATGAACAATAGTTTGGAAAGGTCAGTGGAGACCATATCCCCAAGCACCACACCTGTAGGACTCCTGCAATAACCTTAATTTGCATTTCCCTGCCACAGACTTCCCACACTTCAACCCTTTCTCCACACAGCTGCCAAAGGCATCTTTTAAGAGGCCCAGCCAGACCCTGTCATTCCCTTCATAGATTTCACATTAAGTGTCATTCCCTCAGGGAAGGCTTTCCTCACCTCAGAGCAGTTTAGGTGCCCTGTCATAAGCTCTCAGCACATTGTCTCTTCCCATATAGCAGTTTCCTCTGTTGCAATTAATTAATTATACGATCATTTGTTTAATGCCTTTCTCCTACAATGGACTGTGGAGGCTCTGAGAGCCTGTCCAGCGCCTGCTTTATAAAGTGCTGTACCCAGTGCCTATAGCACACTGTGTTACACTTAACAGGCACTCGATAAACGTTTGTTAGAGGAAAGACTAATATCAAAGTATATCTACAACTTTATTTCTTTTAAAGGTTTCTCAACATATCAAAATAATTTTACTTTAAATGCTGCATACATGTAATACGCAACATACATGTGTATATGTTTATAGACATGCTTAAGACAGCTATCGGTTCAACCTCTGATGGAGCACACCACGGCATAAACTTACTCCTATAGTCACAGGGCAGCAACAAAACCCGCTGCAGGTTTGGTTCATTATAAGAAATAAATCAAACCTCTGGAAAAATCTCAGGTTTTCCCAAGTCATGTGAAACTTGCCACCATGTTGCAAATCCAACAATCTTAGTCCTTCTTAGCTACTTTCTGGGCAATTAGAATATTCCACAGCAATGACTCAGTTATGGGGTTAGATGATGGGGTTACTATGACAAAGGGTCATAGTATAAAGTTTTAGTTCTTATGGATCGAGTTAAAATGACCAATTTTTTAGTCAATTGATTTTGGTGTGATAGAACTATTTTTGTTTAAATAATCACCTAATATTCATAATCATTATATTCATAAGCAAATAAAAACCAATTTCTTACTTTCATAATGAACTTTATCATCTGTAAAAGCATATTCATAAATGTTATTTCATTTGACTTCCACAATGCCGTGAAATGAATGAGTTGTAGTCCCCATCTCACAGATGAGGTGAAGTATCTTACCTGAAGTCACACATCTAGAGAATGGAAGCGTGAGACCCTAAACTCAGTCTTTCTAGTGCTAAGTTACGTGTTCTTTCTTCTATGTCATATGGCACATCAGTACTAGATTGTAAACAAAAAAACTTCTCAGTTTTTCAGTTTTCTTTCAATTTCTTCCAAAAACCTGACCACTCCTTTTAGAGTCCAAATCTTTGGAACCATATAGACAGCTCAGACTATCGGCCCAGTTTGAAATACAAAACAAAACTAAACCAGACTAAGCTAAACTAAACCTTTGAAGCTCCAGCTTCGGTTTACAGGGGTGGGCTGAGAAATGATTTGCTACTCCTCTCTTCTATTGCCTGCTGCTAAAATAATTATTCAAAAAATCCAATTCTCTTATCTTCAGAAATGTTTACCATCTTACTTCAGTCATGATAGCCAAAACAGACAAAATTAGACACAATGCATCTTTGTTCATTAGTATAAATCTCTTATTACCTTTCCTAATCAACAATCCTCTCACTATTATGTCTTTGCCTTTGGAAACTAGAGCTCCTCTTATACACAATCGACATCCCAGCATCCCTTAGCAACCCTCACATACTCAGAACTAAATACAAAACCTTGAAAGAGCATGGTGTTATAAACATGAACCAAACAGAACATTTTCAAAGTAAACAGAATTTAATGAGGTTTTCAACAAAGATATAAAATGGTTTTATTGTTCATTGCAACAAACATCTCAGATGCAAAAAAGCAAATTTTATTTGGGCAGATATGACTTTAGTATGTTCTTATCAAACCATCTTGTGCAGAACCCACAAAAAGAATGCTAAAAAGATATGTAGGGAAAGCCCCCACTTTCCAAAGGTTACTTAGATATAAGCCAAAATAGCACTTACGGGTGGTTACAAATTGGTAGCCTCCCTAATCCCATACATAAGTGATAAAAATAACATGCTTAAAGCATTGGTTTAATAACATTCCTCCACTACTCAGAGGCCTCTAAATACAAGGTACTTAAAAGTGTGTTTTAAACCTCTGGATCCTGAGAATGATAGGAAATATTCTTCAGTGTGTGTGAAGCAAAGAGAACTGTTATCATGATATTTTGAAAATGACAACTAGTGGTATGGCTGAGTAAGCTCCTACCAGACAGCCCCTTCTAGAGACAACTATAAATTCTGGACAAAATACAAAAAAGCATCTACCAGAAGGTACTGGAGAAAGAACAAAAACAGGCAGATTCTGGAAATGGCAAAGGTGAGTTTCGGTATTTTTATGGCCTTTAGCCTGAGAGCAGACCACACATGGCAGGATGTGGGGCAGGCGACAAACTCCAATAGAAAAGCTGCAGCCTTCCTATCCTGAGGCACCTTTTCTGAACTCGTCTTACATGGCCACCCTCTGACCTCTGCCGTGCCTCTCGTCCCTCAGCTTCTGTGACACGCACCATTTCCAGGTTCCTTTCCTTCCTCTCTGACTATCCTTCCTGTCTCTTGCTTCTTTCCTCTTTCTCTGTCTATGCCTTCAATCCTGGGCTCTGTCCTCAGCTTTTAACCCATATACTTTCTGTACAGTTTATTGACTCTTCTGCCTCAGCTGCCACCAAGACGCCCAGATTCAAAACCGGAGCCTCGGACTCCCTTCACATCTTTCCTTCTGGATACCTCTAGCTTCAGACCTGCAACAGCAGGGTGGGAGTTAGGTTCTAGAGTCAGCACATAAGGCAAAAATCAGATGTACTCAAAATTTCCCCTGAAATTCCCTTAGGAAGGTACCATGTCGGAGTTCTCATGTTCCTCCATCTCCCTGCCCAGCCTACACTGCTGAATTTGCACAAGATAAAGGCACGCAACACATGATTCCCTGAACTTGGTTTTCCCACAAATGTCTCTACCTTAATGTGTCCAAACCAAACTCAACAATCTGCCTTCTAACTACCAGCATCCTGCTCCTCCACCTTTAATTCCAACATTAACACATGGTGCCAAAATCAACCCAGTTACCCAAGCCAGAAATCTGGAATTCAACCTGGACTCCTCCCTCACCCTCACACCAAAATCCAACCAGCCATGATATGTGCTTATTTTAAACCAGTAAATGGCTTAATTCAAACTTGGACCATGTTCACAGTCCCAAACTGGTCTCCCTGCTTTCATAGTTTTCTACCTCCAGTCCTCTACAGTGTATCCAGACCCACCTTTTGCAAATGTAAATCTGATCAAGTTTCTCCCCACTTGAGGAAATCCTCCAATGGTAACCCACCACCGATAGCAGTGGTTTTCAAATATTTTTTAGCAGATAAATGTTATTTTCCAATAAATATCATACAAGAGTCTAACACCTACAAATAGATACAAGCTGTATTTTATTGGGATTAATTTACTTCACAAGTTTTTAATGTATAACTTCTTATTGTAAGCCAATCAATGATAATAGGTAGTATTGGTGAAAAATTCAAAACCATCGGTATTGCAATTAGATCAGTATCATATTGTCCTTATTTCTCTGTTGTATTTGATTGCAGAGGTTTGAAAAAAAATTTGATTCATATCAATAGGTAGTTACAAATGGTAATAGGTTTTTTTAACCAACGCGTCTTTCAAACTGAGACTATGGTCCATTTAATGAGCAACAGCAAGATTCACATACAAGTGAATTAAACTGCCAGCAAAAAGTACTGGGTTCCTGGTTTCCAGTTTGTTCAAATTTGGACTCTAACATATAATTTGAGTATATGTTTGAGATCTGCTTTTTAAAATGAACGTCAGGGGCGGATGTGGCTCAAATGGTTGGGCATCCATCTCCTATATGGAGGGACCTGGGTTCGATCCCTGAGACCTCCTGGTAAAAATAAAGAAAAATATAGAAGGCACACGGGCTGCCAGGCCCCGCAAGTGGGTGCGCCACCAGGCCCCACAAGTGGGTGCGCCGTCAGGCCTCGCCAAGCCACGCAGTAAGATGATGATGTAACAGGAAAGTGACATAAGGGAAAGCCAAGATGAGATGCGCTGAAAGACCAGGAACTAAGGTGGCACAGGTGATAGGATGCCTCTCTCCCACATCAGAGTTTCCCAGGATCGAATCTCGGTGAAGACAGGAGGAGAAGAATGAGAAGAGAGGGCAGAAAAGAGACACAGAGAATTGCCCAGCGAATGGACACAAAAACAGCAAAAAGTTGGAGGGGGGCATAAAAATGGATAAAAGTAAATAAATAAATAAATCTTTAAAATAAAATAAAATGAACGTCAAAGCAAATATTTGTGCAATCCTGAAGTCTCCTTCTCAGAACCTTGGGTTCCATGGGATGGTGTTTGAAAATCAATAACGTAGATACTAAAGCCCAAACCTTTTGGACTTTATCAATCTAGCTTTCACAAGTTTTATAAGTCCATCTCCATCTTTATACTGGGTCATACTTTTGCACTTAATATTTTCCCTGCCAAATGTGATCTCCACACCACTGCATTTAGATTAACTTAGTTCCAAAGGGTAAAATGTTAACTCTGTGATGCCTTCTTTGACTGCCTCCAGAGAACCTTGTATATACATTAACTCATTTGGCCTTGTGTACTAATTCTCTCCCTCTCAACTCTAAGCTCCTAAGAAAGAAGGACTAATTGAACTATTTTTGTGTTCCCAGGATCTTTCACAATGACCACTACCTTACAATCACTCTGTAAATATTTCCAAATTAATCAATCCATTAATTAATTTTAATAATAACCAATAAAATGATTACAGTGTTGGCTGAGACTGCAGATAAATATAAGATAGTCAACAGATCATCCTCTCAGTGAATTGATATTTAGGTTAAATAAGGGGTAGGTAGGAATCACTCATAAATCTTGCTAATTTTAATTTTAACCTCATTTTTCTTTAATGATGGTATCACCCACCAAAAACAGAAAGCAGGTTCACCAGCAGGACAGTGAGAGCACAGATACATGGAATCAGGACCAACAACAGGAACCGGAGAAGTTTAGCAGTTGTCAGCTTCTGCGCACAGCCATTAACCGTGTTGTGGTCATCAGCTCCCAAGACCTAAAGTCAAACAGGAAATTGAAATATGGTTTTAATATTACAAAGCAAAGCAATACATGCTGTGAAACTTTAGATTACAGCTATCCATTTAGAAGAGCAGCAGTCCAAAAAGATTTTATTATGTGCTTTAGGGCATGAAATGTGGTAGTTAACCAAATCATGCAAACAAATGAATAAATAGTTACATCCATACTTAAAGCAGAGCAAATCATCTATTTCTAAAACATTGCGTAGAATTACATGAACGTTTAATAATATTCTGTCTTGGTTTTCTGAAATATATTTACCAATTTGGTATTAATTCACAAGGACTATGAATTACTGTGGCAAGAACCCACCTTGGGCCAGAGTTGTAAGCAAAAACTGCCTAATGCAGTGAAAGAGCATTAGTGAGTAGGTGTAGACAAGACAAGATCTAGACTTCATTTTTGTGTGTCCCATTAGCCTTAAACTAAATCTGAATGAATCTGGATAAAATAAGATACTCCACTAATAACTCAGCAAGGTTGAACATTACTGACCATGTATTTTAGTGACAAGTTGAACAACTAGAAAGAGCCTGTCCTGTTGGCCAGTTAAACCCCAGCAACCTCTCGGGACCTCTTTGGCTGTCCACTCTTCTCCTGCAGCCCATCCATTTAGACAGGATGATGAAAGTGTAACAGTGACAGTTCAGATAAACTTCCCTTCTTCTAATGCTTTAAATCTTGCTTGTTCATCCTTTGCAGAAATCATGTCTGAAAATTCACTTATTGCAAATGACTAGTTTAGAGCAGTGACTTTTCCAACAGGAGTTTAAGATGGTACAATAAGTGTTTTGAATCATTATAAGCAACTCCTCTCATCCTACTTGGAATAATTTAGGACATTACCTTGTGGTTAGCTTCATTTCCTTCTTTACTCACCTATTTCCTCTGTACCTAGTTTAAGCTACCAGCCAATGTGAGATCATTTAGAGTTAGTTTTCATTTTGAGCTGCAAGAAGATATGACACTGGCACAATATAAAATGAGATCTGCAATAGTATATTTGTTACAATGCAAGCATTAGATGGGTGGTGCCCTTTAAGGTTTGTAGATAATATTTATCTGTAAAAATCAAGTGTGGAAGTGCAGCCCAACAAAGATAGTAGCAAAATAGACCTATTTCATTTACTCAAAAATTAGTTATTGAATGTTTGCTGTATACGATCATCATTATAAGCCTAGTGATGGATATAAAAATGATTTCAGACCAACTATCCCTTAAAAACTTCACAGTCCTCTAGGAGAGATATGTACATAAATAATGCAACTTATTTCATGATAGCAAATGATAAGCATCATGAGGCTTATAGCTAAAGTGCCATGGGAATTCCAAAGATAAGAGTGTGGTTTTGCCCTGGGGCATGAGGTAAGACATTGTAGAGAGAAGAGCCCTTGAGCCAGCCATAATTCTGATAAAAGCACCCCTAAAAAGTAAAAGAGTTGTAAAATACATCCAGAGTGTTAAGGAATTAGGAGCTATCTTTGACTTCCACAACAACAGAAGGGGTTTCTTTGTTAAGGTGCTTACAGGAGCATTAGAGGGATAATCTTCATGGGTGACAAATTCACAATGGCCTCAGTGCTAACTGGAATTCCACTTAGTATTAGTCAGGGGAGAAAGTGTACATTAGCAAGTACTGGACCTCCAAAAACCATACTTATGATTAATCCAAATTGTTTCTCCAATACCTAGAAAATAGATTGGTTTTTTTCAGAGGGAGAAAAGGAAGAAATAACTTGAAAGAAAAGCAATAGTTCAGCACATTCCTCCTGAGCACATAACTTTCCTCTTCCACTTATCCACTTGTGACTATTGCTGCAAATGCTGCATTATTCAGAGGTCTTTTGAGATTCCTCTCAACATAATACAAATCTCAGAGTTTACTATTGAGTGAATAAACTGCTAGGGTAATCCCTAAGCTTTGTTTCAATGTACTTTGAACATCTCTCTCTCCAGATGGCGCCCCTCTTCCCGAATCTACCCTACCCTCCGCATCCTTAAAACTATAAGCAAAGCTTAGACACAGCATTCCATGGTTTGGGCAGGAAATGATGCATCTGATTGGATCTGCACATATTTCAAAGCCTGTAATTCTTATGTTTGCCAATCCTGTTGGCAAGAATTCACTTCTGGTATCTTAAGAACTATTTACTTTAAAAGCTGCCATGCTGATTTATATAAATGTACTGATACAATCTCCCTAACTAGGATATTTTCTTGAGCCAATAGGGGTGTTGACTTTTGTTCCATTGTGTGGTCTTCCCATCCCTCTCTTCTACACTCTTAACTGTATCATGCTTGCCTAGTGGCTTGCTGATTTAACTACTTCCATAACAGCCATTCTCAGGTTCTCTGGGGACCTGAATTAGTCCAACTCAAGGTACTAGAAGAGGTACTTTCTCACCCAAAGTCAGCAGTCACGTATGGAAGCAAAGTGGCATGAGATGTCTGCAAGGGTTTAGCCTTCCTTCTTTCCTCTTAAGACTCCGTGGTCCCAGCTTCTTCCAATCTCAGCTATAGACTGGCAAAAGGATTGTCTCTCTTCCCGGGGCTCAGCTGGTCTGCTCGTGCCACAAGGCCAGCTGTGAACTATCAAGGTAAACCACTTGGCTCTCTCCCTGGTGCTCCAGCATCAAAAACTGAACACTCTGTGTTCTCCTTCTCCATGTGTTTACTTCCCTATCTTTGATGGAGCATCCATTTATATAGCCCACAGCTGTAGGCTAGCTGTAGGCAGGGACTCAAACTGAGTCACCCTAATGATGTGGTCAAATAAAAGCCCTAATCTTGATTTAATAAAGTAAAAGTAAAACCTCTGAGTCTAATACAATCTAATGTGCCCAGAGGAACAGACCAGTTTACAAACACAATCCAGTATCTATTTTTGGAATTCATAAACAATACCAAACTGCCACAGGACCTAATGTCCATCGATCCCTCTATCTTCTTTCAGTTCAACTTGCTGAATTAACTACTTCCATAATAACCAATCTCGGCTCTTTGGGGATCTAATGTCCATTGATCATTCCATCTTCTTCCAATCACTTCCCTGCATATCCTCCTTAGAGTCTTTGGTCCATCGCAATTTTCCTGCTAAGACCCTGAACCCTCTTACTCCTCTGGATTGTTTCCTCACTCATTGGGTAAAACCCAGCCCCAGATGAATCCAACAATCTGCCATCTCTGTGCCTGCACCTGGGCAGTTGACTGTGGCAATAAAAAGTCACCCAACAGAGCTAACTGATTTCTAATTTAAAACCCTCTCCACTCTCCTCAAACTACCTCCTCCCACTCTTCTGTTCTCACTCTCAGAAGAGGACTTACCCCAATTCCCACCTTACAGTGAGAATAAAAATGATGAGATGGGCATTCCTTCCCCTAAGTGAATCTAAACTACAGACGGACCATTAATGCACCCACCCTGCCTTCCTTCCCTCCTGTTACAATAGACACTGCCCCACCTCCTATTTAAGATCAATCCTTGCTTTTTGTTACAGACTTCATCTCCTTCCCCCTTCTCAGGAATTTTACATTCTCCTTTCTTATATACACAACCCCACCCCCTTGTCTCTCTCTAGTGTATCACAGTCATCAACTTTTTAACATGCCTAAGTCCCTCCCTGTTATTTTCTTATCCACTCTCAGGCCTATATCCACTTTAACCACTGTTTTATCACTCTCTTCTTTCCCATCCAGAATGCGGTAAGAGTTGTCAAACAAATGTCCTCACTTACTTTTACCCCTGTATCCACAACAATTTGACACCCACTTTTGTCACTCCCTGAAAAGAGCTCTTGCAATGTTCACCCATGTATTAGTCAGCCAAAGGGGTGCTAATGCAATATACCAGAAATTGGTTGGTCTTTATAAAGGGTATTTAGTTGGGGTAGAAGTCCAAGGTTACCAGGCCATAAAGCGTAAGTTTCTTCCCTCACCAAAGTCCTTTGCCACGTGTTGGAGCAAGACAGCTGCTGATGTTTGCCAGGGTTCAGGCTTCTTGGGTTCCTCTCTTCCCGGGGCTGTGTTTCTCTCCGGGCTTAGCTCCTCTGTTTCCTCCACAAGGTAAGCTGTAGACTATTAGGCTTTCTAGGCTTTGCTTCTCTCCACAAGGCCAGCTGTGAACTCTCAGGTGAATGGCTCATCTCTATCCCAGGGCCTTCTCTCCAACATCAAAACTCCAACATCAAAACTGCTTCTCAAAACTACTGCAATTCTGTTCTTTTTGGTGCCTTTTATATTTTATTCCCCACTCACCAAGGGGTGGGGCTCAACACCCTACTGACATGGCCCAGTCAATGCCCTAATCATAACTTAATCATGCCCAGATTAACAGATCAGTTTACAAGCATAATCCAATATATATTTTTGGAATTCATAATTACATCAAACTGCCCAACTGCAACAACCCATGACCCCCATGATCCTATATGCAAATGACATTTTTCCCATCTTCATTGTAATGACTTCTCCATAACATTTGAGAGGTCAAATGCTTAGTTAGCCATGTGCTTCTTGAAGCATTTTCTACCTTTAACTTCTCCTATATCTCTGGTCACTTTTCTCTGTCTTCTTTGGAGGCTGTCCCCAGGCAATGTCGTCCACTTGTGTAGCTTCCGTTAACAAGTCTACACAGGTGACTTACATCTTCATATAGCAAGCTTAGTTCTTTCCTCTGAGCTCTGGACCTTTACCGTTGACATCTCCTCATTGGATATTGTAAAAGCAACTCAAATCCAGCATGTCTGAAACCAAAACTAAATATAGAATCTTCACCCCCATATCTAGTATTCTTCCAGGGAAATCTATCTCAGGAAAAGTTAATTGAGCACATATCATGTGCCAGACACTGTTTAGGCACTTGGGATATACCAATGAGCAAAGCAAAAATCTCAGGGCTCGTAGACCTATGTTAAAACATAGATCCATGTAAAAACAATCATCATGTCTCGCCTGGAATAAGCAAAGGCCTCCTCCTGACTGTTTTATCTACAAGCATTCTTGCACCCTTTTAGCCCATTGTTTACACTGCAGAAGTCTCTTTGCTTACCCAGAAGTTGAAAGAACACTACAAAGTTGAATATCAAGTTAAAATATTTTCTGGGCAAACTCATAGGTATGTGCATCAAAAGAGAGAAGATTCTTCACCTACAGACAAGCCCAATGTTGAGGAGACAAGAAGGAACCTAACTGAGTGGCTGAACAAGTACATTTAGCAGTGGCCAAGTGGAAGGTTTCTCAGAAGAGCTTTCATTTAAAAATTTGCCTTTAAATACATCGATTGTTTGATTTAATTTTCACTTAATATAAAATAGATCAAGGAATCCTAAAATTCATTATTTCATCTGAAATACAAATTCACTAAGGAATGTTAATATATGAAATGATTTAAATTCATTTTTAACATGTACATAAAATTAAAAATAAGTTAAACAGGTCAGTACTTGCAGAGCTGTATGATAGAATAATATCAGAACTATCAGTGAGAAACCTCCCTGGCAGCCTGCATGCACCTGGCCTTTCTGATCTCTACTTGAACACCTCCTTTCAAATGACGAACACAACAAAGTCTCAGAGAACATGAACTTCAAAATGAGGTAGATCAAAAGCCCCACTTAATTAGTCATTTATGTTTGTCTTAATAGAGCTGAATTTGTCATGTCTATAAATTGCAATGTGAGAAGTATTGAGATTAAAATAGGGTTCCACTGACCTAATTATATTACATTAATAAACTTATTTTTTGAATTTTGAAAAAAAAAACAAATCTGGGTATCATGGGATGTTGAGAAGAGACAACATGCAAAATAATTCAAAACATGAGCTGATTCGGACCAGAGCTGGACAAGAGGTGATCATGAGAACCATGTGCCCAGTGGATTGAAGGAGATCTAGGCTGGACTTCCACAGGGGTGGAACAGGGTATCAAGACCATTTTATTGAGATTTCAAAGATCTAGGAGACCACAGTTGGCATTTTCAGGTATAATGGTCATTAACCTGTTGTATGTCCCTGCATCATTTGACTTTATCAACACATGGTGCATTCTTGGGGATACTTCCACAGCTACAAACAGCAGAAACTGCTTGAGAACAGGGATATATCTGCCCATCAATCCCTGAGAAGGAAAAATAACTCCTGAGGCCAGGGCCAGGATTTACCAGAGAGCCAATGAACCAGAAATATCTGACTGAGGGTTATTGGATACCTCTGTAGGCAGATTCTCCCAGCCAATTATCAGAGGTAGGAATAGCTGCTAACAACCAGGTCACAACAGAGCAGAAGTTTACCCAGAAGGAACCAGGTGCCTCCTTAGGCCCTGATAGCCTTACGCCCTCTCACAACTCCCCTAATTCAGAGTGAGGAGAAGTGCCTGGAAACTGCATATCTTTGTTTCTCACTCTTACTGTTGGGTTATATGAGAATTAATTTTAAATTTTAAATATAGGGTGCAGGGGTTGGCAAACTACAGCCCACGGGCCAAGTCCAGCCCTGCCTATTTTTGTAAATAAAGTTTTATTGAGGGCGGAGGCAGATGTGGCTCAAATGCTTGGGCATCCGTCTCCCATATGGAGGGACCTGGGCTAGATCTCCGGCAGTAAAATAAAGAAAAATACAGAAGGCGTGCGGGCCACCAGGCCCTGTGAGCAGGTGCACCACCAGGCCCCACGCCGAGCCACACAGCAAGACGATGACGTAACAGGAGAGTGACACAAAGGGAGAGCCAAGACAAGATGTACCAAAAAAACAGGAACTAAGGTGGCGCAGGTGGCAGAACGCCTCTCTCCCAAATCGGAGTTTCCCAGGATCGAATCCTGGTGAAGACAGGAGGAGAAGGATGAGAAGAGAAGGCAGGAAACAGACACAGAGAATTGTCCAGTAAATGGACACAAAAACAGCAAAAACCGGGAGGGGGAAGAGGGGGTTAAAAATGGATAAAAGTAAAATAAATAAATAAATCTTTAAAAAACTTTTATTGGAACAGAGCATGTTCACTTGTTTATACATTGCCTATAGCAGCTTTCCTGCAACAATAGCAGCATTGCGTAGTTGCAACAAAGTTGTAAGGCCCACAAAGCTTAAAATATTTACTCTCTGGCCCTTTACAGTGAAAGCTTGCCAACTTCTGATAGAGTATCAATGTATATCTGCATATATGGGTATTTATAAAGCTATATATTTGATATGATAATGAATCTAAAATGTATATCCTTTTAAGAAAATCATATTTTTATCTCTTCATGAGTGTCCTTAGTGAAACCTGATATAATTGTACAGGTGGAAAATTGGCAGACAAAACTAACTGTTGCTGTAATGCATGGTTGCAATGCATTTGAACACATAAGGTTCAAAATAATCTCTAAAATAGAAAGACTGATGTGGCCCAATCAAAGCCTTAATCATTATTTAATCAAGTAAAAGTGAAACCTCTGAAGATAATACAATCTAATACACCCAGAGGAACAGACCGTTTACAAACATAATCCAATATCTATTTTGGAATTCATAAATAATACCAAACTGCTACACCTTCTGAAAAAAAGGCTAATATCAGCTTGCTATTAAGTTATAGCATCAGAATTAGAGATATGTCAATATTTTTATTTCAGATTGCATTCATTTAAATTATAACCAAAGTTCAGGCAAACTTGAGGTAATATGCAAACTGTTTCTGAGCGAAAGTATTTTGAAGTGTGAAGGTTAAGTCTACCTTCCTAATGTGACACTGTAACATTGATTTTCTCAGATACCAAAATGATTATATTTCTAAAGTAAAAGTATGAAATCATGTAGACTTAGTTAATACAAGTTACTTAGTCAACACTCTCAGTGAATTTTACGTTCACAAATATTACTAGCCAAAATTTGTCCTAATTCATATGCCAATCTGGTGAATTTAGTTGACAATCTATTTATTGCTCTAAAGTTTATGATGCCACCAAGCCAAAATATCAAAACATTCTTAAACCAAAACGAGAGTAGACATTTTAATGGGGTTTTTTTTGGTGGGATTTATGTGACTCTTAATTCTTCTTTTACTAATGACTTTCAATAAGTGTGAGAAGTAAAGCCAGGGATGGGGTAAGGGAGAGGAGGAAGAGAAGAGTAGCTTTTAAGTTTCGTGAACTAATAAGGCATGTGCTAGAAGAAGAAAGTTCCTAAAAGCAGCATGTCCTTGTCACCCCAGAGCTCTCCATGGAGTTGTGTAAGAGAGACACGGGGAGCTCTCAAGCACTGGTGGAAGTGACAGCTGACAGAACAAATCCTGCATAAAGCCTGACACATGGAGAACGGGGCAATACAGACGCTCCACGGTTGGGCAGATGAAACATTGACTTTTCAGAATCTACTCCCTAGCAAGTGAGAAGGGGCATGATCCCCTTTTTCTCTTCTGAGTGTCTCTTCCTCTCCCGCAGGGAATGGAGACCACACCAACTGTGCAGCAATATGGAAGCTGTTGGGGAAGACTCTTTTAGAAAAGAGATTTCTTTTTTTATACCTGTTGGTGGTGGTGGATGATCAGAACTCATTTCTTTTACTTGCGGATGGGAGCATCATGTCCTGGTGATGCTTTCCTCTCTGTTCTCAATGAACTGTGAAACGTCCCTTACATGAATTTAAAGTAGTTTTATTGAATAAGAGATCAATAACTTAAATACTTCTCAAACCAGGCATCTGCCAATTCTCCATAATATTAGCTCCCCCTCTAACAATAAGCAAAATGCCTCCAAAATCATCCATCAGTGAATTATGCCAAATCCAAATATCTTTTGTGGTGATGTTTATTTTCAGTGTCCCCAGAGGCATAAAGAACAAGCATCTGGTTTTCAGTAAGTCTTTTCATCCCATTTTCTGGCATTTAATTGAAGCATATGAAGTTCAAATAATTCATGCTCTCTCTCAAAATGAAATTACTCGGTTCACACCAGAACACATGGTTCTGCAAGCCAATCCTGCCCACATTTTCTTCTTTGAAAATTAACAAAATAACAGTGGCCTCAGGTAATTCTCCCCCAGTTTTATATTTACATATCCCAAAATGGATGTTCAATATAGAGATTAAATACCGACAAATTATTTATCCTGCCAAGGAGACTAAACAGTAAGAGTCCAGGATCCAGGCAGGGCATCACTTTAGTGTTTCCATTTTCAGGGTAGCATTGCTTGGCTGAAGTCTGAAATATGAGGGAACACTGGAATGTTTCAGAGGCAACTTTTAGAATACTGTCTCCACCAGTGATAACTTAAGTGACTTTACAAATTTATCCCCCTGTCCTGACCATATTTCTATACCTCCAAATAAGGGATTAAAAAAAAAAAAAGTTTTGCTTCTACCACAAATATTGCAAAAATAAAATGAAATGGGTAAAACAAAACAAAAAGTGGGAAAAAAGTCTTTATCAAAGAGTTAGTTCTAAGAGCCCCTATTTCTCGCTAACACAGAAGGTGAAGTTTGCTCAATTCAGTCCTCCTGGAGGAAAGTTATCATCTTTATTCAAGTGAGTTGATAGCAAGAGCGGCAATAAGAGAATTCTTTAGCTTTAAGGTAAACCCCGTTTTCTTCAGAGCAAAGCAGGACGGTCATATTTCTGCAGGCTCCTGCCTATCTGGACAGGGTAGATAAATAGGATCCTACATCCCTTTTTTAGAGATGACTTTGCCCCCAATCTCAAAAATGCCAATGTTATCATTTTATGGCAGACACAAGTCTTAAAGCAATAAAAGATTCCTTTCAAGGCAGATAAAATATCAGAACTCTTTCTGCATATATTTGAAAGTCTTAAAGGTCCTTTTTTAAGCCCATCTTATTGAAAACAACAGAAGCTATAGGGGGAAAAGAAAAGGTTGTGATATCCATTCCTTGGGAAATTAAATATTTGAAATTCATTCATAACAATGTTTTACATTTCAAATACTGATTATAAATTACTGCATTTCTAAGGAAGCAATGGCAAAATCCAAAAGAGCCTAATACATTGCAAAACAAAGCTGAATCTATTTTTTACACAACACTAAGGAGGTGATTGAATTTGTGCAAATCTTAGAGACCTAATTGATTGGCTGATCCTATAACAATGGAAATGTTGTGACTTTTAAAAGATGAAACAGATTGGCCATGTGAGTAGAGAGCTAAAATATTGGCTTTCTACAGCTGAAAATAATCAGGGAGAGCATACAAGACTAAATGGATTTTATGCTTTACAACAATCCATTTCAGGCATTGCAATGCAAAGTAAAACATAAACAGATGTTTAAAACAGTTAACCTACTGAACCCACCTGCCGAAAGGAATTCTGCAGTAAAAAAGTGCAAGCAATGATTTTATGTGTTAGATGAAGCAGCGATTTCTCTCTAAATAACTAGAGAAAAGGGAAGAATTCCAGACTTAACATTCATCCTATGTTTTACCATATTTCATGAATATTCTAGTTGGTAAATACAAAGTCTGTGCTGAGGTTTCCATGACAAAACATGTCTATGTTACATGTTATATATTAAAATCTCACTAAGTTGGATTATTCTACAAATGTTTGTTTAGCACCTACTCTGTGCATGGCTGGGATAGAGGATATAAAGATGAGGAAGATGTAGTCTCTGGCCTCAGGGAGTTGATACAGCTTATTTCCAAGGATATAAGCAACTTCACAGAGGAATGCAGCACTGTGCGATTGGGACCTTTTGTATTAAGGACTTCAAGCAAATTAAATTAACCATGGGCACAGAGGGAGCTAGGGCAAAGTCAGCCCCCATTGTTATATTTTAAAAGAAATACAGATTTTTACTTTTACACCAAGATAGAAAAACAGCATTTATCAGCGGGTCTCAAAGCATCTGTGTGTTGGTTGCAGGAGGAGGGAAGCCAAGGGGAAGCAACATAAATTGTATTTTGAGCAGAACAACTTTTTCACTGATGGGACTATCTCACACATTTCAGGAAATTTGACATTCCTTGCCCCCACTTAATAAATGCCAGCAGTACCACCCCCAACCCCCACCCCCAGGCATTGTGAATGACAAGCAGGTCCCCGCATTATTTCCATACGTCTCCTCAAGGTTCCATCTTCCCTGGTTGAGAACTACTTGGACCATTCAGCAAGCATCTATCGTGCACATACTACATGGTCACCTCTACCACTCCAGATACAAGGGACAGTCCTGAATAAGCAAACTGTTCCCGTTTTCTGTAGGAATTAACTAACATTAGGTATTGGGCTAGTACTGAGCATTTATGCCTTTTCTCCACAAGAGATGATACATTTTTCTTGAGCACAAACATCATGTCTTCTAATTATGATTATCGCCCTGCGTGGCACAAACAGAACAGAAGATTTTAATATCAATATCAATCAAAGAGGTTGATTAGGGAAAAGGCATAATTTATTAAGTCCTTCAAATGCTAATAACTGCTGCATTGGACCAGGAAACTTGAGAAAGAATAAGGAGTAGTATTTGGGGATAAAAATACATGTGGAGTGACTGCTGTTACTTTATGAGGCAGGGAGTGAAACTTTAAACTTTGGTGAACTTGTACCAAGCTTGATCCATGTAGGATTTTAGACTTTGGACAGTCATTGTATCTCCTGCCAACTTTGTTCATGGGACAGTTTCTTAGAGATTAGGCCATTTTCACAAGGAAGAGGCACTAGGAAGAGACCTGAGCAAGCTCTCTGAGCTGTGTAGATGTAACTTGGCTCAGTGTTTCAAGCATGGCTGAGGCAGGATCAAACCTTTGGAAGTCCTGGAGGTGAGCAGACCAAAACCTGCTGCCTGTGAGCTGCACAGCACTGAGTTCTTTTGGCTCTCAAGCAGTAAATGTGAACATCCAGCTTTTGATCATTTGTGCCAGTCTTAAGTAAGCATTGAAGACAGGCTACCCAAAATTCCATTCTTTATTATGTTGTTTTACATTACATTCAGAGCCAAGGAAGAAAACCAACAAGTGGAGGGACCAATGCCTCGATGCATAGGATTTGTTTACAGATTCTAGCCATACCCCATCCTGTGGCCTAACCTCACTCTCAATTTGTTAATTAAATTCTCTGACCCTGGCTTTAGATTTTAGAGACCTAAATGGTGGATTCATTCATAGAAAGGTGGCAGATTCTGTTACAAAACAAAAAAGAATGAAAGGCTTTAATACAGTCTATTTCATTTTCTTGGGGTGAATTAGGAAAAGAACTCTATGAAATGACTGCAACTCCAAAAACTTTTTAAAAGGCAACTCAAAAGGCCAGTGCCTTGAACATTCTTTCTCTACAGCATCAGTATAGTTTGTGAAGTCAAAGGCGACCTGGAGTGGTTTGGAAAACATAATTCAGTCTTATTTTTGGAACTACAGATTGATGGAGCCGGAGAAAGAGACAGATTTCCTTAAGACAAAGGTTGAGCTTTTAACAGATAGACTAATGAGATAGGAAGAGAAAATGGGTTTCTGACAGCCTGGATAGACAGAGATAGAAGGACAAGAATTGTACCCAGGTCTACCACTCTTTGAGAAGCTATTGAAAAAGGAGGTATTTTTGGTTGTGACTAGATTAAGAAACTATGGCTGGAACCTGAAGAAATGTAACAGAGTAGGGCAAGACCTCAGAGAAAGAATGAATTGACTGTCCCCAGGGTGCCCCCATGAATCTGAGAACTGCTGGAAGGCAGCCTCTAAAGCTGCAAATAGAGGGTTCAATGCAAGAGTGATTGGGGAACCATCCATTAAGGACAGGCATACCAAGTGGCTATTGAAAATCTGAATATATTGGAGAGGGTAGAAAATTAGCATAAAATTCTCCAAGAATTCTTGTGCATCAAGTTTTAACCTGGCACAGTTATTTTAAATGGTTACAAAAGTATCATGCACACACTTACTGAAATAATAGAAAATGTATGGAATTAGCAATAAGAGAAACAAAGCTGCAACATTTTAAAAGGGAGCTTGGCAGTCCATAACAAATTGAGTCCAAGCTTGGGTTAAATGTAGGTCTATTAGGAGAATACCTCCTGGGTAGCAATTTGCCAACTCAAAAAGATAATGGTAGACAAGATTTGTTTGAACATAGAAGTTTTGGGCAGACCCAGAATCCATTGATTTCATATTTCTCGTTATGGAAAATCTCACAGAGGAATTCAAGAAGAGAAAATTAGAAAAAGAAGTGATGGACCAGAAAGCAAAGAGTAACGACAAGAAAAGGGAATATTCAAACCCTGAGAAAAGTACTGGACCTACACACAATATAGATGGAAAAAGAGCAACTTGAGGAGCATGTCAAACTCTTGCAAACTCAGCAGGGCCTTCCCAGAGCAGGATGGGAGAAAAGGAGACAAAAATAGCTGAGAAAAGACAATATTTTAAGGAGCACAAGAAAAGGGTATTAGTGGTCACCACGCCCCAAGAGGCACGGGCTTCAGAAACAGTCAGGAACCTTGCAGTGGTGCTTCTCTAGCTGGACAGAAGTGGAATGAAGGCGTCACCTTCACTTCCAGCAGGTTTCACCAGTAGCATTAGCCCCCAAGGAATAGGGCAGAAAATGCTTGCTTACTAGATAGTGGAGGACTGAAGGGCTGTTACTTGATGGAGTCCACACTGATTTTAGCAGCAACCCGCCATATAACCAGGACTCCAAGGAAAAACAAAAATTGAGAGATTATGAATATGCAACACAAATAAGGCATGGTGAATAGTCCTGCCGTAATAACATTTCAAACTTTGCAAGAGGGCAAGAATATCCGTTTTTGGAAAGAGAAGACAATTTTTATTGGTGGATTTTTCCTCCAAGAACTTTTCTCCTCTGGTCTTTGACAATAATAAAAATTGAGTTCTGGAAAGGCAATCATTGCTTGAGATAACTTTAGTGACTGGGGACTCGTTCCCCATCCCCTACCTGGCATTATGGGTCTGGGCTTTTGTGGTCTATAAACTTTTGGGATTCCAGCGGGGACTGGTGTTGAACTACCACCACTCCAGTGGAGACCAACCAGGCTGCAGCTGCTGAAAGAACCCTAGCTCTCCCTGGTCAGGAACAGCACGTTTAGCTGAGATTGAGCACAATAAGAAATTTAGGAGGAGGATTTGGGGACTTCAGTTTCTTTGAAAAAAAAATTTGTGGGTTTATAGAACAATCATGCATAAAATACAGGACTCCCATATACCACCCTATTATTTACACCTTGCATTTGTTTTTGTTTATATTGCTACTACCAGGATCATAATAATTATTATTGATTTCATTGAGTACCAAACATTATTTCTTGCATAAATTAGGGAAGGATGGAGCTGCAGGGAACAAGACACATGAAGCATTTGGGCCAACAGCCATTTGCAGTTAGAAATTATGAACATGCATCTTTCAAAATATATTTTAAGTTTATGGGAAATGAGTTTTCTGCTTATGCATATATGATTTAGAACTAACATTCAGGGCTTCTAGACTGTGTAAGTGAGGGGTACTTGGATGAAGGGCCCAGCAGACGCCTCGAGTGGGCTATTTACCTATTTATCTTCACCCACTTACCTTATTGCTGAGAGCGGTGCCTCTGCCTGTTGGGTTCTATGTTGCTGTATGGTCTGGCACAGCTCAGTCGCCACCTTCCCCCTTTCTGAACATCTTGAAGACCAATGCATCCTGGCTTCTTTCAAAATATTTATGTAGTAAGTCTCTAGGTAACTACAAACACCAGCCATGGCTTTAAATCTCTCAGTGAAACAGAGGTAAATCCAGAATCCCAGATTTCTCAAAAGGGAGGGTTGGTGGCTATTGGAACCAAGCCATGGAGCTTAATCCTCTATCATCCCTGGCTCGTTGGCACTTGGTTTCTACTTGACCATTATAGGGAGGCAGTGGAGTGAAGTAGAGTGAAGCCCAAACAGCAGCCAATGTTATAGTAACCTTTTTTGCCTGCTTATCTGCCTTATACCACTGCTACCCTTATTTCTTTAATATTTTTACTGGCTATTCTAGCCTAACTTTGCCTGCTCCCTTAATCCTTGCATAAACAATAAGATCTTGAACTTCCCAGGGTAGATATGCTAGTTTTATATTTCCCTAATATCCACTAAAGCAGCAGGGGTTCTTTTTTTTTTTTTTTTTGAGGTACCAGGACCTCATATTTGGGAAGCCAGTGTTCAACCACTGAGCCACATTGGCTCCCCTGAGTTGGCTTTTTTGTTTGTTTTTTGTTTTGTTTTGTTTTGTTTTTAGGAGACACCGGGAACTGAACCTGGGACCTCCCGTGTCGGAAGCAGGCGCTCAACTGTAAAGCAGGGGTTCTTAACCAGGGGGAAAGGTTTCAGGGGGTCCGTGAGCTTGAATTGAAAAAACTCAACGTATTATCTTTATTTTCTCTAACATCTAACTGAAATCTAGCATTTCCTTCACTTATGAATGTGTGCAATAAATAAATTACAGTAGCATTCCTTTCACCTGACTGGCAAAGGGGTCCATGGAACAAAAAAAGGTTAAGAACTCCTGCAGAAAGTAAGCACAAAATTATGAAAATTTTAAATGTTTACTGTATTAGTCAGCCAAAGGGGTGCTGATACAAAATACCAGAAATCTATTGGCTTTTATAATGGGTATTTATTTGGGGTAGAAGCTTACAGTTACCAGGCCATAAAACACAAGTTACTTCCCTCACCAAAGTCTATTGCCATGTGTTGGGGCAAGATGGCAGCTGACATCTGCCAAGAGTTCAGGCTTCTTGGGTTCCTCTCTTCCCAGGGCTCCATTTCTATCCAGGCTCAGCTGCTCTGCTCTCGCCACAAGGCCAGCTGTAGACTATCAGGCGAATGGCTCTGTCTCTCTCCCCAGAGCGTCTACTGTGTCTAAGGAGCTGTCTATTCCTCTGTGTTCTTCTTCTATGTGCTCACTCCCGAGGCTCCAGGTCAAAACTCCCAACTCTGTCCTTTTTCATGTCTTTTCTCTGTGAGTCCCCACCCACCAAGGAGCAAGGACTCAACGTCCTACTGACGTGGCCCAAAGTACTAATCATAATTCAATCAATTAAAAGTGACACCTCTGACAGACCAGTTTACAAACATAGTCCAATAACTATTTTTGGAATTCATAAACAATGCCAAACTGCTACAAGTACCTATTTACCAGTTTCCTTAATGTCTCTGAGCCTGGTTTCATCTGTAAAATGGAGTTACAATATCACCTAACTCATGGTGTGAACTGGACAGTTCAATGAGCTAATATACAGAAGGCACTTAGCATCATCGTGCTTAAGATGTAGTAAGTACAAAGAAAAAGCTTCATAGTAGTGATACTGGCATATATCTATCCTCTGCCTGGCTGCTTTACCAAGTGGATTGTTAGTTCCTTGAAGGCAGGCTTCATTCTTATTCATCGTCATACCTACACAGTGCCTGGAACCTAAGGAGCTTTCCAAAGATTTCCTAGTGAATGAGTGAATCAGTTAGATAACAAATATTTGTTGAACACCCGGTGAGTGAAGCAGTGTTTCAGGAGCAGTGGGCAAATACTGAGGCATAGTGCAAGAGAGAGCACATCCTTAGAAGTTAGAAATTACAAAATTCAAGTCATGGCTGTGCCTTTTATTAGCTTTGTGACCTTGGGTAAATTACTCCACCTTTTAGGCTATACTTTCCTCATTTATGAAAAGGCGATAATACTATGCAAGGTTATTGTGAGATTAAATGAGATTACATAGGGAAAGTACCTACTCAGCATCTGGCACTTAGTAGGCACATACTTAATAGTGTCCCTTGGCTCTTGGAGACATGGCTCTTGCCTTCACACAGTGAGTGACAGAAGCTAGGTGTGCTGTGGGGACTTTGTAGGAGGGTGGGAGCCCTTTGGATAAGGGTGGTTCAGTGGAGGCTTCTTTGAGGTGCTGGGATTCACCCTGGACTTGGAGCAGGTATTGCAGGTTTGGTGTGGTAGAACTGAGCTCTCCAGCAACTCATCCCTCCTTCGTCGCACTTCTAGAATTTTTAGTCTCAGGCATTTTCAGGTATGTCTAATTCACTCCGTCTATGCTGAACTCCCAATTAAATTACTGTAGTCTTTAATTTCACAGCATCTTCAACTGCAGCTTGAAATTTAATTGAACTTTTTCATGGTCCTTGCTCCCTAGCCAAACAATTTGTAGGAAAAAAAATTGAATTAACAATCTGACCTTTTTTGCATTGATTATTATAACATTGAGAGTCCCAGGAGTTTCCAGGCTGTAAAAACCTAAATTGTGTATCATTACTCACAAGAATGTGTATGCTATTTATCACAAAGAATTTACTTAAAATTCAACCCACTTTGGCATTATTACCATGTATCAACACAATAAATGAGTCCCTCAGAGAATGGTAATTATACTTTGATAAATCATCAGCAGAAAAAAGAACATTTCTTTGAAATTTAACTCACCAGGGCAAGAGAATTTGCTATGCACTTTAATTTCTTTAGGCTCTAACTTCTTCCAACATTAATTGCTTAAACTTAGATTTTGAACTTCAATTTATACCTGAAAAGGTGATAATGGGATGGAGGCTTATATTCAAATGCGGGACAACTAGCTTCAGTCACTTTATCATTTGAATATCTTTATACCATGTGATCACACTGCAGAATCTCTGATGGGCTGCATTGGACCACGTGGTTGGGTTACTTAGAGACTGGAAATAGAATGGGGAGGGAATTTTCACTTTGGGTGTAGAGTGGCCTTGAGTTCTTTAACTGTGGTACTGTTCCGACCCACTTCAGAACCTTCCAGGTGCAAACTCCAAGCTTTATATCCAGGTTCCAGAGGAAGCAGTAGGGGGTATTGGATTCTGGCCTCATGAAGAAAGGAGCAAGACTGTCTTGATGGGCTGCTGATTCCTTCCCCAAGGAGAAGATACACCCCTGAAGGACCACAGGCTTCATGTTAGCATCCCAAAAGGTCAGGAAAATAAAAGCTGGGGATTTTCTTCAGAAGAGGTAAGTAGAAGGGAAGGCTGAGCCTCCATGCTCTGGTGCTTATTTATGAGGAGGAGTTTAATAGTCCTTCCTTCTTGCCCCACATCCTCTCCTCTCCAGAGAAGGATGGGAGATGTTTCTGAGCAGGGAATTTTTGAAAGCAAGAACTAGACCTGCACAGCTGGGCCCTGTCCAACCACAGTTAGACTCAGAGGTAGCAGAGGTGACATACAGAGAGGCTGAGAAAGCAGTAACTGTAGGGACACTGAGTGGACAGTTATTCCCAGGGAAATAAGTAAGTTATGGCAGGAATTGCTTATTTATCATAAGCCTGGAAGAAAGTTTTGGACAATTAGTAAAACATAATTTCTAAAGCAAATGAAATGCATATATAACAATCTCACCTTAGAACACTAGCAAATCATAGAATCTTATAGAAAAGAACCTAAGGTGAGGAAACAACCATTTCTGTGTTTAAAAAAAGAAAAGAAAAGAAAAAAAAAAAAAAACAGGACAAAAAAATCAGTGAGGGACATAGAGGAAATCAGAGTCCCCAGAAAATGTGAATGGTGATGGAAAAGGAGAAATGACCCCAGTAATATTATCTGGAGAAGAATTTCACAAGATCCAAATAGAAAAACAAAGACCAAAGGCATATTGTGTGTTATCTGTGTACACTGGGTTTCCATGGTTGAACTTGCTCTCTTTTAATAGGTTCCTACCACCCTGCTTCTTAATTTCAGCCTTTCCTGATGCCCATCTCCTTTCATGTCCCTGGGATCTGTGAGGTACCTCATAAACCTTAAATAAATCCCCTCTTTGATTTTGCTAGTTCTTAGAGGTCTCCATAACTTATAACCAAGAGAGTCCTATCAAATATAGAACACCTCCCCCCGCCCAGTAATTTTATGACAGTGTAGGGGGTTCCAATTAAAACTGCTGTTATTGCAGTTCTCAGGATGCTTATCAGGTGCCTACAAAATACTAAAGTGGAGCCAAGAGTGCCTGGCTCGCTCCCCTTCTGCTGTGTTTTCTTTACCAATCTAATCACCCCTGATTTTTCAACTATTGTTCATGACAATGAACTCACAGGAAAGAGAGAGAAATTCCTAGGGGCTAGAAAAGAAGGAGAAACTGAAAGTAGAGCAGAAAGAGTGAAAGTTATGCTAGATGGCCTTGGCAATTGGTGGTGGATGAGGAATGGGTTATTAGAACCCAAAACAGGCCCAATTAGCTTGGGTCCTGGGTTTGAATGCCAAGGAAGGTATGAGAAAAGGCCTAGGGTGTGGGTTGGAAGTGAGACCCATAAATAAAACCAGGACTCAGAGTACTACTCACTCAGTGAAAGGGGGGTTAGAAAAGTACGATTTACTAGCTCGGGTAAAGGACTAAGAAACTTCTCTCTATAAAAGTGAATGAAAAATAAAATAAAAATTAATTAATTAATTAATTAAAAGTGAATGGAAAAAATCTCTTATGAGAAACTAAAATTCCAAGCCTGTCTCATGAGCGGACTTGGATACCAAATTTACACTGTCTACAGGGTATGGAATTCTCAAGCTGTGAAACTGATATTAAAAAAAAAACAACTAATAATAATTTTTTAAAAAGGTCCCAGACTGATAGGTCTACTAGGGTGCCTGTCAGAAGCAAACCAAAACCACTCTGCCTAATAATAGAACCCCTTTCCATCCTGAAAATGAGTTCACAATAAAAAGTTAAAAACCCGTGGGAAAGTGATGTGCCAAACTGTGATAAGCAGTGGAGATAGAGAAATTGGAAAGACAAACAGTCCTTCTCCTCATGGAACACACAATGTATCAGGAGGGAAATCGGATAGTTATTCAAATAAATATTTAATTACAATTGTGATAGTGTTATAGAGAGTAATTTCAGGGTAGGCAATTTATAGTGGTGTGAAATATGAGCTTACAAAACTGACTTCCAGTTTTTTACTAAAACTTAACATGTTCAATTTGGATCCAACAGGAAACAGTCCAATATCGAAAATAATCAAATGAAAGTAATGTTAATATTTACTTATAGATACTTATGTATTAATTGCCAGTTTTATGATTTAAGTCCCAATCAGTTACTTTACTTTCCCAGTTTCTTTCCAGTAATGGCTTTAAATATTTTTCATGTGCTAGTAAATATTTACAATATAAACTGTACTAAACATTTAACATTTGTTATCAGAGGATCCAAGATATTAAGAATATATAACATTTCCCAAAATTATGTAAGAAATTGATGATGAAAAGAAGGGAAAGCTTTTGAATGTATGGATCCCGTTGGTCGATCCATCAGATTTTTCAGTTTCGTTTTGACATCTTTTCACAGTTAGTATTCCCAAGTAATAAAACATTTAAAAAATCATATTATAATATTTCACAAAGAATAACATGTGACAATTCTCTTGAGTTCCTTTCCAGCTCTAAAGCTGTCTCCACTTTGAGATAAAACAAACCATATAAATGATAAATGTTTTAAAATGTGTACAGTATTATGGATACATTTAATTTGCTTTTGAAAAATTAAGGCAGATGCAAATTAAGGCAGACTAAATTAATGAAAAATATTTATTTAAATGTTTATTAATTACCTAACCTAGATGTGTTGATTTTTATCCTTTCCAAAGGAAACGAAATTAGGAATTGTGATTTGTGAATTAAGTGATTACAAATAATCCTTGTTTTCAATTGAAGGAGTCAGAAAAAAATTCTACTGGAAATTCAAAATTAAATTGTATATTAATGGTATATTAAATTGCTCACTGTTTTAAAAAGAGAAGGTTGCCACCATTACAAGTAATGTTTGTCTTAATGTAAATACAAAATTAAAAGCAAAAAAAAATCTCAATTTTTCAAAAAAACATTTTTTTTTCCTTTTTTAAAATTTGGAAGCAACCACAGACATTAGAAGAGTTGAAGTGCAGTACAAAGAACATTTTTTTCTGAACCATTTGATACTCCTTCCCCTTGAAATATGTTCGTGGGTATTTCCTCCAAACAAGGACGTTCTTCTACATAGCCACAACACAGCCATCAAAAGCAGGAAATTACATGGATACATTACTACCATCTAATTCTCAGACCCCATCCGATTTTTGCCAATAGTCCCAATAATGCCCCTTAAAGCAAAAGGGTCTAATCTAGAATCCTGTGTTACACTTATTTTTCATGTTTCTTTAGTACCTTTCAATCTTCCCTTTACTTCCATGACATTGACACTTATTTTGTAGAATGTTCCTCATTTGGAGTTTAGGATTAAAAGTCAGGCATCTTTAGCAGAACTATACCACAAAAGTGACAGTACGTTCTCCTCGTGGCATCCTTTCAGTTTGCCCATTTACTAATTAGGATCATGTAGATCACAGGGTAAAGGCGGTGTCTGCCAGGCTTCCCCGCTTTGACTATTTTTACTACACCTCGAATTTAAACTAAAAAATTACAAAAAGCAGGGAGATAGTCTCTAAAGGTTTGACCTAACCCTCCTATGGAATGAAACTGGACCCAGCCAGGAAGTCATTCAGTAATTTCTGACTTGGAAATCTCCTCCCACCCCCACCCCAGGAATTGGTTACAGCAAATGGGCAGCTGAGTGCAAGAGCTTGGAGGGGCCTCCCCAGGACTATTTTTAACATGGTATTTTCTGCCTACAGAATTTTCACTGGGGCAGCCCCAGGTCCAGGGGATTCACTCCTGCTAGGAAATCTGAGAACTCAGCTGGCCTGTGGCAAATGAGGTATTTTTAGCTGCGACTGGGGGAGCTCAGGATTGTCATCTACTTTAGATCTCAGGGTGGGAGACACAAAACAGAGCCAAGTAAAGGAGACGGCAGATGCTGAAGTTCCTTAGCAACCAAGGGCTGAGCTTATCATTAGAAGGACTCCCTGCGTGTGCCCTATGATGAAGGAGGGAGGGCAGCCTGCAGGCCTTTCCCAGCAATACTGCTGCTCTCTTCCCGTGGTTCTGAGGCCTGAGTGTCCTCTGGCAGGCCATGCCTTTGGACGGGCTCTTCCACACAGATGATTCCACCTACCCACCCCCTGCTGCATCATCACGTATGACTTGTTATAAATGCAAATTTTGGGGCCCCATTCCAGATGAACTGTATTAGAAACTGGGAGGCAGTCCTGCAATCTGTGTCCTATCAGGCCTTCCAGGTGATTCTGAGGCACACTTAATTTGAGAACTACGACCCTTAGATAAAGACGTAAGAGTGAAATGTGAATCCTAACAAACCACATGCCAGGAACTTTTTTTACTTTAACAGACTTTATTTTTAGAGTTACAGAAGAATCGAGCAGAAAGTACAGAAAATCAGTAACTTTTCTAAATCATTTATTTTTGTGCTGTGTACTATATTGTAATGTGAAAAACCTTTCTCCCTTGTTCATCCTCAGGGGAGTGATAATACCAGTTGGCATTTTCCCATCAAAGGCTGCTGATTTATAAATGTGATTGTGGCTGAAAGGGGCAGCCTAGGGAGGTTAATGTTAATTGAAAGACAGCTAGAAGATAATCTAGGGACTGTATAATATAGTGATTTAGGTGGTAAGTGAGGATTGTGGTTAATATTACAAATGAGATAATGTTCCTCCATTACAAGGTGTTAAGAATATGGTGATACATGGGAAAAATAAAACTAATGTAAATTACAGATTATAGTTAACAGTAATATTATAATATTTTTATAGCAAAGGCAAAGAAGGTACTACATCAATGCTAAAAGTAAAAAATAAAAGAATAGGGAATTTAGTTTTATGAGATGTGAATATGATCAGGCTCTTTTTTTTTTTTCATTTTCTTCACTAACAAGGAGCCCTAGGTCATGTCATTTAACCAATCCGTGCTCATTTATTCATCTTTCAGAACACGGGAGAGACAATTGAGTTTGTTTTTAGTATTAAACAAGATAAATGTGCCTGGACAGGATTTCTTAAAGTAATGCTTCCATAATTTGTTAAGCTGCCTTTTGTCAGTTATTTTATTTCTTGAAATTGAAATAATGTTTTAAAAAATTAGGCTGCAAGTGAGCCAGAGTAACAAGCAGACCCCAACTCTAAGGTAGGATGGGAGTAAGGCACAATAACCCTAGGGATGTCCTAGCCCAATCTGAGACGAAGATACAGCCAGAGAACACCTGGAAAAGGTCTTGGAAACTCTGTATACCAAACCCCATGTATTCGTTTCCTATTGCTGCTATAACAAATTACCCCAAATGTAGTGGCTTAAAACAATTCTCTTACGTTTCTGGAGGTCAGAAGTATAAAATCCATCCTGCTGGGTAAAGTCAAGGCGTAAGCAGGCCTGGTTCTTTCTGGAGGCTCTACAGGGAAAATCGGTTTCTTTGCCTTTTCTACCTTCTGGCAGCCACCTGCATTCCTTGACTCAGGATGCCTTCCTCATCTTCCCGGTGTAACACTCCAGTCTCTGCTTCCATGCTCACGTTACCTTCTCCCCTGACGACTCCTGAGTCCCACTTATGAGGTTGCTGTGATTACACTGGGCTCACCCAGATAATCCAGGGTAATCTCCTCAGATCAAGATCCTTAATTACACCTGCCAAGTCCCTTTTGCTATATAAAGTAATAATCACAGGTTCTGGGGATTAGGATACTGGCATATGGGGGGCATTCTTCAGCTACCACACCCCATACAGCCCTGCACTATCCAAAAGAGTATTATCCACCACCTACATGTGGCTATTTGGTGCAGACAATGTGGCTCATTTGAATTGATATGTGCTGTAAGATATTGAATCTTGAAGACATGGTATGAAAAAAGGAAGTAAAGTAGCGCAATAATTTTATATTGATTACATGTTAAAATTATAAGTCTTTATATATGAGTTAAATAAAATATGTTATTAAAATTAACTTAATCTGTTTTCTTTTTACTTTTTCAAATGTAGCTACTAGAAAATTTTCAATTCCATGTGTGGCTGGCACTATATTTCTTGTGCACTGGGCTTCTATAGACCCTAAAGGAAGCAGGGTGACATTAACTTTCAATTGTTTTATTTTTGTCACACTCATATTCCTAAGAGAGGCTAGGCTGTGAAAGCAAAGAGTGTTTTTTTTTAAACCTTTCTTATGGAGAGCAACTGACTAAGCAGAATTCAAATTTCACAAAGAGCTATTACATCTAGTGGACATTCTCCCCTAGATAATGGTAATTAGAAAAAATACATTTATCTGGCAACTTGTGTCACAAAGCACTTTCATAGAGCCTTATTTCATTCAGTCCTTATCACAAACCCGTGAGAGAGGTATTGTTCCCATTTTTCAGAGAAGGAAACTGAGTCTAAGGGGAGTTAGTTTGCTGGAGGGGTGCCCTGCTAATGAGTGATGAGCTGGAACCTGAACTCAGCGGCACCCAGGACTGCCTGGGTTTTTTTCCTGCCCTGACTTTAATCAGATCATTCTATGGTTATTTTATAGCCAACATTCCTCCATTCCAGAGGTCCCAGAATTCTCCCTCTGCCTGAAAACTCTGCTCCTTTGCTACTCTGAATACATTTTTGTTATGGTTTTTATTCCTTAACTTTGAATGCAGAGAAGTGTATATCCTACCTAGCTGTATAAGGGAAAGGATTTTATTCTGTGTCAAACTTTCCCTCAACTGCACCCAGAGAAGCACCTTACTTGACCCTGGGCCACCTGCTGCCAGGTGCCTGGACACCAATGACTCTCCTTCCCACTCTCTCCATCCACGACCTGCAAGCATAGGTGAAATGCTCAGTTCCAGTGAGGAACCCCCAGAGAAACCTGGGCTATGGCAATTTAAAGTAACCCCCAACTTCCCTCTGATTAGTCTCCTTTGGGATTGCCAATTTTGCAATTTGGCACAGGGTCACTGTAAGAAGAATGAGCAAACACTCACAAAGAGGGACGGAGACATCAAGGTCAATGAGATGCCCCCTTACCCAGGCAGCCCTCCTCAGCTGTTGGAAAAGGAAGAGAGCAGGCAAAAGGAAAATGGTGTAATGCACTGCTCATTTCCTGCTGTCCCATTAAAATTACAGCTTTCAGTTCTTGAAAGGCCCTAGGAGGGTGTCTAATCCAACTACCTCATTTTACATATGAGGAAGCCAGGGTCAGAAAAATTATCTGTCTTCTCTAAAGACTCATAACAACTTAGCGTCAGATAAAGACTAGAACTCCCCTTTCTGATTTTGCTTGACTTGGACAAAGTTGCTTTAAAGGATCACAGAGAAACGGTAAGTAAAATAATGTACCCTTGATTTCCCACTCACACCACAGGGAACTGGCATCTTGCTTGCAGGATTAGGCTCTGAAATGGGCACTCAAAGGTGAAAATCATATACTGTCAAAATAATCCTTGATGTTCCTTAGGAAGGTGCCACATTGGAAACCATTATAACTGCTGTCAATAAATCCCACACAGTCAAGTTTTCCAGAGATGGAGCAGGTTCACCCATTGAACACCAGATTAGTTAATTCACTTGAGGTTAGAATACGAAAAACCACATATTTTAAACACAGGATCACACATAGGACTGGAAGATGGACATGTATAAAAGGCACCGGAGTTCTGAAATTACCAGCAGATTCCCTTGTGTCATCTTGTGTTCTCTAGAACTCAAGGGCACTGGGTAAATGACAGGCAGAATGACATATGATTTAAATGGTTATTTTTCTTCTCTGCCCTCTGGATTCGCCCCTAATCTGCTCTCCTTATTTTCATAAGGCCTGTCACCCTCTAACATACTTGACAATTCACTTATTTATTATATTTAATGTTTAATGCTTAGTTAAGCTTCACACATGCATGGGCCTTTGTCCCTTTCATTCACTGATATATCCCAAATGCCTGGAACTAGCACCTAAGTGTTTGTTGAATAAATGGAGGAATCTATTCCTATTTTTGTACAGACCATGTATTGAAATCTCCTAAGTTAAAGCTGTTTAGGTCTAGCCCATGGCTCTTAACCTTTTGGAGATTCATGGAGCCCTAGTCAGAAAATCCTAGTTCACACTGAACTTTCAGACAGAAAACATTTCTCATACTACTCAGGGGGTTCATGGAGGCTAGATTAAGATTTCCTGACACTGTCAACCTTTAATACGCTGCTGTGACACTTCAGTAGAATGACCTTCATTGCCTCACAAAGACACTTCTGCTTTCACAGCTGCATAAGGACTTTTCTTTAAAACTCTCCCAAGTGCTTGAAACAAGCGGTACTCTTCAAATGCTGTCGACCTAAAGGATCAAAGGGGCCCTGGGCTAAGCACAAACTCTAGTGATACCAAAACGGCTTTCGCAATTCATCCCCATATTTTCTGCCCTTCTCCTGATCTAGCCTGTCGGCTGACTTTCTCCAGCCGTGCCGCCTTGGGCTTCTTACAGAGGTTCAGCACTAACATTAAATGGCAAAATCACCCACAGGAGCACCCTGGATCCTCAGCCAGCCTCAGCAAGCATTGACATGCATTTGTCACCACCAGCTCTGACGGTTTGGACATGCAGAAATGTACTGCAGGAGAATATTCAAGCAACTGCTGTAAGGTGAGCTGATGGGGGCAACTGCCAGCAGGCTGAGAGGAAAACATTATTTATGGGTGCCCTTCATCAAGCTGACCGCACATCAGAGCTGACCACACATCAGAGCTGACCACACATCACTGTAGAATGCTCAAGAACGAGGCTGATAGATAAACCAAAATGCTCCAGGACAGCCTTGGCTCTTTTTAAGCAAAGAGGAAGGGGACAGTCCTGGGGACAGTGACAGGCTTGGGAAAGGGCAGCTGATTCAACAATCCAAAGGTGAGTGATCGGGAAGCGGGTGTGGCTCAGTGGATAGAGCACCCGTTTACCATATGAGAGGCCCCGGGTTTGCTTCCCGGTGCCTCCTTGTGAGGGCAGGCCAGAGGGACCTCACAGCAAGGGGGAGATAAGCAGACACAGAGAAGACACAGAGAAGACACGCAGCGAATGGACACAGCAGCACAAGCAGCAAGGGGGGGATAAATAAAATAAAAATAAATAAATTTAAAAAAAAACAAAAAAAAACAAAGGTGAGTGATCCCGTGCGCTTCACTGATGCGGAAAGCACACATCAGCGGAGCATAATTTCCCACCCTGCACAGTGATTGTCTGTAAGAGTAATAAATACTATAGACTGTACAGATTCAGCAAAGTCCCAGAGAAAGAAGAAACTCCTGCGAGGGTAAGGAATGAAGGCAGGGAAAGGATTATCTCTGCATCTATTTTAGCCAGCCCCAAATATATCTCTACAGAATCGTTCAGTCACAAAGAGGTAACGAGTACTGATGAGGTGTCAGGCACTATTACAGCAATAAACAAAGGCACAGGAAAATCTCTGCCTTCGTAGAGTCCTCATTCTAAAGTGGGACAGACAGAACATAAAATAAGGAAGTAAAATATATAGACTGTCAGATAATGATAAGTTCAAGAAAAGGACATAGAGAGTGAGGTGAAGTGTTAGTTTTCAAATCTGAATAAATAGCACACTCTCAGTGGATTTTGCCTTGAACATTGAGACTAGTAGGCTAGTATTCTCATTCTTGTAAAAAAAAAAATTGTAAGACATGAGAAGGTATATGGGGAGAAAAGACGCCCGCCTCTATTGTCCCAGAGTTTCTGCTCTAAAACCAGGGAACCCATCAGTCATAAGCTCATTGTGAAGTGGAAATAACAGTACAATAGCAGAAATCATCAAGGGGTGAGGGGAGAATTCCCAAGGATTTTGTGATTAATACACTCACTGGCTGATTTATAAATGAATCTAGCCAGCTAGCATTTAACAAATGCCCCTGAAGTGTAAAAGACCTCAGTGAAATAGAAGTGATTCAGCTAAGCAAAACCACTCCTGGGAGAAAAGCAGCAAAGGGAGGTGCTGGCCAGGAAAACTTTCATCATCCTAGAGTCTCATTAGAGTCTCATCCTAGAGCGTCAAGCAAGAGAGAGCTCTAAAATAGTGCTGTCCAAAGCACATTCTGCAATGAAGGAAATTCTGTCTTTGTTGTCTTGGTTGTCCTCTGCAGTAGCCACTAGTCACATATGGTAATTGAGCACTTGAAATGGGACTAGGGAGACTGAAGAATGGAATTGTTAGTTTAATTTAATTTTGAGTAATTTAAGTTTGATTGAATTTGATTGATTTAAATAGCACACAGGTGGCTAATGGCTACCCTATTGGACTACACAGCCCTAGAATCACAGAATGCCAGCTGTGGAGAAAGGCTTGAGAGGGTCTTCACTGAGTCCAAGACAGTCCCAGCTCTTTAAGTAAAACAGGGTAGGGTGCCGTCATTGAATATACGACTAGTATGAATAGTATTTTTCTCCTTAATCTCACAGTGCCCTTACAAATGGCCAGTAGCATCATCTCCACTTTCTGGATGAGGACGCTGAGGCTCAGCGAGATTACCTGACATGCCCAGGGCCCTGCCATTTATAAGGGGGAGAGTCAGAGATTTGAATTTAGCTCTGACTCCAAGGCCCATGCTCTTCCTACCAAGACACCCCACTAACAGCACCTTTCCCTCTTGCATTTTCTTCCACCTCCATCCTCTCTGAATAATCCTGAAACACAAATGCGTGTGTGTGCATATGTGTGTGTGTGTGTGTCTGGGTGATTTTGAGAGGTAAATTTGGGGTTTACTTGAGTGCTTCATATGGTTCTAGTATTCTATACAGGCCAGCACCCTTTAGCCATTTTCCATTTAGTGAGGCAAAGTGGAATGTTAAGTAGGATAGAGATGGGGAAATAGGATGCATGCATGCAGAAATGGCACGTTAAATAATCCTTTCCACCTTGGACAAATCAGTAAAAAAATTCTAAATTACAGCTCTCCTGGTTCTTGGGGAGCCTAACTCTACAGCAACAGAGACACTCAAATCTTCAGACCCTGGTTTTTGAGTCAAAGGAGACCCGAGGTGAGGGAAAGATGGAAGTGAGGAACAGGGTACCTCATTAACAGTATGGCGATTTGAAAATACAGGATTTAGAGAGCGACTGCACTAGCCCTCTGGAGGCACTGGGCTGTCCAGCTTTTCCCCAGACCTCCCATCTGCCCATTAAAATGGAGGAGGTCGGGTGAGGGGCTTGCAAGGCAATAAAACCAGCATATCTAAAAGAGGCTTTGGCCAAAAGCAAGGCCCCTCCGAGATTAGATTTGTGGGAGAATGGCAAGATGCTGCAGCACTAACGCTTCCCGCACTATCAGGATTCTTGCAGCACCATGAGGAAGGTTTCTGATGTACTTAATTTTGCATCATTTAAAAAAGATTCACATGCCTGGAAATACACTTGATGAGATTAATAAAGCAATTTTTTCTATCTAATTTATCTGTTTAACCTACTGGAAGGTTAACTGAGGTTTTCACCATCAGTACTGTATCCTATCCTGCAAGTGGCTTTTTGGGAAGAGTACCCTTTCCCTGAAAAAAAAAAAAAAAAAAAAAAAAAAAAGCTTCATGGTATCTTGAGGTTTTGAGGTTTATGTGATGGATGCCACACCCTAAAAACTCTAAAAATAGTTCATCCTAGTGAAACTCTTGGTGTCCAGGAAAGGATTCCATGAGAAATTGACTGAAGCCTAGCATTCAAACACATCCATGCAGACAACTAGTCTACCCTCTCCATACCCAGGGACCTGGCTGTGGGGACTGGTTTTTAGTGCAGTCTCCCACAACAAGATTATTAGGCATCTAATAATATAAACAAGCTGGTGAATATTGTGTTGTGACTAGGGCAAGAACTGATTTTATAACATTTTAAAAACCAATGCATTGTTTCTTCTCAATCTCTTGGGATTATGCCAAAATTAATATTTTGTAGCAGCTTTAATTTCAAAACCCTCAGCTAAAGTGTGTGTCCTTGGAAGATTATTACCAGTAATTCCTGACACCTCTCCCTTTCTGGTAGGGGTCGGGCATTCCTTTGCAGTTTTGAGCCCATCAGTAATTACTATAAAAAGAAAAAGAAAAAGAAAAAAGAAAAGAAAAGGAGAAGAGAAAAGAAAAACTACAAACTACACAGAAGTCACCAGCGTCTTATATATGAGCTAGCCTTTGCAGAGCGCATCGTTCTTAGAAGTTTCTCGCGGGAAGAAAGTTCCACTTTATTAATTGCTGGAACAGCTTGCCTGAAATGCCCCGACGGGCTGCTGCTTTGAGGAGCTCGCAGCTTCGGTCGCCCGTGGCGCTGTCGCGGGAATGGAGAGCCGTGCAAAAAGCGCCTACACTGCCATCCACCGGCCCCGAGCAAGCGGCACCGGAGTGGGGCGCCTCCCGCTAGAGCCGGGAAACTGAGTCCCAGATGGTTTCAACTCATCACCCGCTGCCGCTTCGCGCAGCCCGCTGTCCCGGCGCGCACGGAGCGGTCAGCCGGGCTCCGCGACTCAGAGTTGAAGGGCAGCCGCGAATTAGACCCGATTCCTTAAGGGCTCAGGCCGATGGGGACCGTCTGTGGTACCCTTGCCTCCCTTTTCTCAGCCGAATGAGGGCAACGCTTTCCCTTCCCGGACCGGATCGGAGCCCACCAAATCCGGAGCAGCTCGGAACTGCGCCCCCCGGCGGCGGGAGTTCCGGGTGTGCCCGGTGCCTAGGCGGGTACACAGCAGAAAGAAAGTTTGCTTGCAGGGGACGCAGGAGTTCCCAGCACCCAGCAAGAGGCCAGGTTCTGGGATGCTAACGCTCAGGATGCCCCACTGATCCCAGGCGCCAACTGGTCGCAGGGGAACCGAGCGCGCGTTTTGGCCCAAGTGGAAAATGAAGCTTACGTCTGGGGCTGAGCAATCCTTCCAGCTGCCGGGCGTCTGCGACGCTGGAGCAGTGAGAAAGCCGCGGATCCCCGAGGGGCTGATTCCGATGGCTTCCTCTGCAGCCTCCCCAGGCGCCCGCGCGCCGCCAGGTCCACTTGAGTGGAGAGCGGCGGGTGAAGGAGGGACTCTGCAGGAGAGATGGCATCGCCCCTGGCAAGGAGAGCGGAGTCTCCGGACCGACCCGAATCGAATGCTGAAGGAAAACCTGCCCATGATCCTGGAGGACCACCGGACGCCGGGCAACTTGGATGGAGGACCGTGCTCCCCGGGACTGGATGCAGGGCGCTAAGCTCGGGACTGGGAAAGCCGAATCTCGCCGACGGTGGGGGGAAGAAGGTGGCACCCGGGGGAGGAGGGGTTGATCCTGAATTTATCCGGACTAAGAGTCATCCGACCTCTTTACGAGCGGACCGCGATTCGTGTACCTTACCGGCTCCGGGACCCGGGCTCTGCTGTAGCGCTCTTCCGGAGAGAAGGCAGGGGACTGTTTCGTGGAGAACATGCCTCGCTTATTCCTTTGTCCACTCTTATCTTGGTCGCTTTTTTCTCCTCTGCATGCCCCTGGGAGAGGCACTATGGACACCTTGCTCTCCACTCAGGAAGAGACAAGTAGAACTTCAAGAGACAGTGACCCCACATTTTGTCTTCTCGACAGATCCCACCCGCAGACTATCTCCCCCGCCCCACCACCGCCCTTGGTTCCGGGTCCCTCCCATAATAACCCTTAACGACAGAGCCTCCACATACCCACCTCTTTGCAGCCAAAGAAATTATTCTCCAGGGACAGATAGAAAACCGAGCGGACTGCTGGTGTCCCTCTCTCCTTCTCAAACTTAAACTGGCCTCCCGACGGCAGCACGAAAAGGACCGGCAGCGTATATGTTTCAACTTTGTGGAGATAAGTGGTTGGAAGCAAAGGAATTACTTTTTGGCTCTAAATTTTCACATCTTAGACTATTTTCTTTTAGCCAGAGCGTAGCCAACCCCAAACCAAAATAACTGCAGGCTCTGACAATTAAATTAAGCCAAGCTTGGTATCTCAAAAAAAGATATAACGTTTAGAGGGCGAGCATTATTTGCATTAGGCAAATATCAACTTGCCTTCTAGTATATGTTAAGTGAAGAAACTTATTTTGCAAGACTGCCTGAGAATCTTTACTGAGGCTGCAAGGAATCGGAAAACCCCCAGCCTGCTTCCAGAAGCCTAGTTCCTGGTTCCTGCAGAGTTAGACAACAAATCGCTGCCTTTCTATCATTCACAAACAACCCCTCTCCTAAGGCAGCATCATGGGAGGACATTGGAGGTATTCACAACAATCTTTACTGTCTTAAGTCCAGGACATTAGTCAAATGTTTGGGGAAAAAAGAGACTAGATTGCATTTTTCTTAGAAATGATTTTTCATCCGTCAGTCAAAATATTAATAGAAATTTTCAAAAGTTACCCATGAGGTTACTGAATATATTTCATCTCTATAATTCTGGAGGAGGCCACACATAGTCAATAAAACATGTCAGGCACCTATTCCTTGAATATTATTGCTGAGGGGAAAAGTATACATTTGCAAAATTGGGGAAGTTTGTTATTGTTTTTCATATGAAATGCAAAAGTAGAAAATATTGCATATATGTAGCAGAATGGCCAAAACACTGGTTCTAGCATTAGATTAAGAATCCAGTATCTGACAAGTTTATCATTACAGTTAACAAAAATTAAATTCTTAGTATGTGGCTGGCTTTATATGAAGCACTTTACACACATTCTCTCAGTTTAATTCTACTAACCACTTTTTGAGGTAGGTACTCTCATCATCTTTTAGTGATGAGACAGCAGGTTTAGAGTTGAAGTAACCAGCCCAAGGTCACCCAAATATCAAATGGCTGAGCTGGGATTCCCAGGAGGCAGTGTGATTTCAGGACTGTGTTCTTACTAAGAAACTGCTTCATCACCCATCATCTCAGCAGGGACACTGGCTAAGAATCAAGATCCTAGGAAGTTCATCTGCCAGCTCCACCATAAGCAAATCACGCAGTCTTTTGGGCCACAGTTAACTCAGTCTATAAAATGAGGGATGGACTCAATCACCAAAGTTTCTACAAGCATTCTGAAGGTAAACATTAATTTTTATCTCATCACCTTTCGTTTCCACTTTCTGCCCTCTGGTGGAGGTACTATGAAATTAAATGTAGCTACATCAGTGGGTTCCAGATACCTAGGATAGGTATCTTCCTTCGACTCTGCTAACATACTGTGCTTCTCTGAGAGTTAAAGTTGATTGCATTGATGGTGTAAAATAAGCATTTCTGAAAGTTCCTTTTAGCAAGAAAACCCAACGAGTTCTAGTTACCAATGGCACTAAAGTAAATACTTGCAGTATTTCTTTGCATGATTTTCCACAGATAAGCATACCTTTACAGAGAGTAATGATATAAAAAATGAGGCTAGACATCAGTATTTATATTCTTTGTAACAAGATTTTATAATGTACAGAATCATTTAAAAAATTAGAAAAGAATTCTCATATCACATTTAAACAAACTTGAATATGCAGAGGCCTCACAGTAATCTTCAGGACTCTGGGAAGATTTTTGAATTATTCCTTTAAAAAAATACCACATTTAATTGTCAACTTATTTTAAAGTGACAACAAACACCTAGTTTCTTATGATACTTTAATTTTGAGAGAAGAAACATTTCTAGCTTTTTGAATTTTTATTGTCTAGCATTTCAAGGCATACATCCAGCTAGATTCTTTGAAAGAAAAAACACAAACTTTGAAGATATTTATGGAAAAAAATAATTTAAAGGCAGTGGATATACCTCTAGAAAGGAAGATCAGACATTGGCCACATATCATATTACAGACCAAACTAGTGCTCAGTACTACCAATGAAGGAAATTTAACTGAGAAGAGACAAATATCTTAGAGCAGTAACCAACATCCCAGGATGGTGATAGGCAGTGGCTAAAATAGGTATGCTGCCCCATGACTTCTTTATTTAGCTATTTGTTGAATTAATACTCATTTAGAACTTCCTAAGTGCCAGGTGAACAATCAAAAGTTCTACCCTCACAGAACTTTCACCCTAGTAAAGTGAATACATGAAACAAATACACAGATATGTAAACTATGAATACTTGCAAATAATGTAAGACTAGCTTTAGTGAATTAGAATGTGGTATTTTAGCTGAGATCTAAGCATGCACAGCCTTTTAAATAAATTAAAAATAGTTAAAGCATAGAGCAAGAACCAGGTAAGATGGGAATTTACCTATTGCAGAGGGGACACAGTTAATTTAGAATAAAGGGGAAAAGCAACATACCCATACCTACCATAATATATTCCAGTCCACTGAGAGATTCAGTGTACGATAGAAGTAGCCCATATACACATTCTATTAGTGGTACATAATATTTCTGGAACTAATAATATACCATAGTTGCCATTAGGAGGAAGGTAATAAGAATTTTTATTTTCAACACTCTCATACTCCTGGCATTCGTTTCCCCCACCCCAAGGGTCCCACACTGCAAACTGCTAAATGTCCCTACCTTTGGCCAGTATCCTGCCTGGTGTAGCCACAGCTAGTGTCCCCTAACTGTCAGTGACCACATGAGCAAAAAGTGAAATACCTCAGTTTGCAACAGATTTTTTTTTTTTCTGATTTATCAATCTATTTACAAGAGTAGTCTTAAAGATAAAAGATTAAAGTCATGTTTATCTATATTATTATAGCTAAGATTTTCTAAGCACTATGTGCCATGCCAGGCACTTCACAAAGTGTTTTATGCATATTTTCTCAATTTCTAATTCTTGAGACAAACTTAGTTTACTCTGTTGTTGTAAAATGAGAATAACAACAGGCATCTTAACGGCTGTTACAGTAATTAAATAAATTAATATATAAAGTGTTTTAAAACAGTTGCTGGGAAGCGGGTGTGGCGCAATGGATAGCGCACCCGTTTACCATATGAGAGGCCCCGGGTTCGCTTCCCAGCGCCTCCTTGTGAGGGTGGACCCGCTCGCGCGGCGCCGTGGGCTGATGCGGCAAGACCTCACAGCAAGGGGGAGATAAGCAGACACAGAGAAGACACGCAGCGAATGGACACAGCAGCACAAGCAGCAAGGGGGGGATAAATAAAATAAAATAAATCTTTAAAAAAAAAAAACAAAAAAAAACAGTTGCTGGTACATAATAGCAGCTAACACTTACTGGGCATGTACTATTATTCCCTGGGTATATAGCAGTAAACAAAACTATATATCCCTGCCCTTATGGATCTTACACTCTAGTGAAGACAAAGACAATAAGCAATACAATGACAGTCACTGTTTAGTGCTTGGAGAAAAAATAGGGTAAGAAGACAGAGGATGACCAGTGAGGATGATGAGCTACTACTTTTTAAAGGATGGTCAGAGAATGTCTCTCTAGAGATGTTTTAACCCAAATGAATCTAGACAGTGGAATTCACGCTGTCAGGGGGTAATTCTTCAGGTGGACACTTGGTTTCTCTGGTTCTTTAAGAGTCTTTGGAGACTCTATTTGAACCTATAGTTGGTGCTGGAGTTGGTAGGTGTACGTCCAAGAGACTTGAATCTTTGGGCTGTCCATGTGCCAGCTGGACCCTGAGCCTCAACGGAGTTGCAGCACCTCCTCTCCAGTTCATTGGACACATCCAGGACAACTAACAAGGAGGTGATGATGGACAACCACAATACCAAGGAACCGAGAAAGTCTACAACTGCAAGCAAGAGAGTCCCATCCATCAGCCGTATGGAACTGAAGCCCCTTCTCAATTAGAGGTGGAGTGGGCATCACCATCCCAGAATCCTCAGGATTGGGGAATGAACTATGGACTAGAGTGGACTTACTGGTATTCTACTGTAGACTTATTGTGTTTCTAGTAATGGAAGAAATTATATCATTGATGTGGGGGCAGTGACAACTGGAGGTTCTGAGATCAGGGAGATACGGGGGCATTTTCGGGACTTGGGAATTGTCCTGAATAACAATGCAATGATAGATACAGACTATTATATATCTTGCCATAACCTACAGAATTGTGTGGGAGAGAGTATAAGCTACAATGTAAACTATAATCCATGCTTAGTGGCAATGCTCCAAAATGTGTTAATCAATTGCAATGAATGTACCACACTAATGAAGGATGTTGTTAATGTGGGTAAATGTGGGCAGTGTGGGGAGGGGGGCATATGGGAATCCCCTATATTTTTTATGTAACATTTATGTAATCTAAATATCGTTTTTTAAAAAAGAGTCTCTGGAGAGCACAAAGGAGGCAGGTAGCCAGGTAGCCAGTGCTCAGCTTCTTCTTCATTCTATGAAGCTTGTCAACTTTACAGTAGACCCTACAGATAGGTCATCGTTGACCTGGCCCCAACACTGCCACTCAATAAATAAAGACGGCAACTTCCACAGACCATAGACCATAGCTCTCTTAGGTCAAATACAGCTCCAGTGCTCGCTTCGGCAGCACATATACTAAAATTGGAACGATACAGAGATTAGCATGGCCCCTGCGCAAGGATGATATGCAAATTCGTGAAGCGTTCCATATTTTTTTGGGGACTTGGGAATTATCCTGAGTGACATTACAACAACAGATATAGACCATTTTACATCAGTATATAACATGCGGAACTGTGTGGGAGAGAGTGTGGTCTACAATGTGAACTATGGTCCATGCTTAATGGCAAAGCCCCAGGATGTGTATATCCATTGCAGGTGATGTGCCACACTAATGAAAGATGTTTATGTGGGATGGGATTACATGGGATTACATGGGAATCCTTGTAATTTTTGTGTAACATTTATGTAATCTAAGCATCTTTTAAAATATAAATAAATAAATTGATTAAAAAAAAAAAAAACAGCTCCAGAAATTAGACATCTGTCTCACCTCCCAACATCCAAGGATGGGGAACCCTAACAGTCACATGGGTCCTTGTAAGCAGGTTCCACTTGCAGCTTTCTCCTTTAAGATTCCCTCTCTCTTCAATGCCCTACATGTGATCACAGAAAGTTTGGCTCTAGCATTCATGGCCCAACTCCCAAGTGTCTGCCACTGTCTTAACCATCTTGATCAAAAAGGCTGGATGGCATCTTTGAGAGTTTTGGTCAACTGCTAAGTTTAGAGGGATCACAGTCCACACAAAACTGCCCTCACTTCTGACACCAAATATAAGTTTGGAAGTTTCCCAAAACCACCCTCAGATGTGATAATTTGCTATAAAGAATCACAGAACTCACTTAAAGCTTATTACAGCTAAAGGATACAGACTTACATCAGCCAAGGTGCAGAGAGCCAAATCCAGGAAAAGTTCCAAACATGGAGCTTCCACTGTCTTCTCCCCATGGAGTGATGGACAGCATTATTTTCCAACACTAATGTGTGACAATACACATGGAGTATTGCCAACCAGAGAAGCTCTCCCGAGTGTTGATGTTCAGGGTTTTTATAGGACTCCATCACACAGGCATGACTGCCCACATGATTACTCTCAGCCTCCAACTGACACCACATGACCCAAAGCCCCCAACCTAAACAAAGAAACTCCTATCAGGTATGACATTTCAAGGGTTTAGAGATTATCTCCCAGAAGGCAAGGACAAAGGCCAGGCCTCTTTATGGACAAGGTTAAATTCTTTACAACACAAGACTCAAGCACCCTAAGGTCTGGAGCTCACAAAGGCATTAGCAATGAGCTAGATACTCCTGCATGGCTAACTCTTCTTTTCTGGCCAATATCTTAACCTGGCTTAATCCTCTTAGTTGCCCACTTAGGCAGAGGGACCCACAACAGAGATTATATGAACAGTGAGGGCAGACTTTTATTATGTACTATCTCAGGCATCTAGACAAAGAAAAAGTACTTCTTGAAATGAAATGGAATGCTTTAGGATAAATCTTTCCATATTTTGTCTTATATATTACATGAATTTCCAAATGAAGTTTGTTTCTGGTATTATTCATGGGGCATTTGAAATAACATGAAGAGCCAAAAAAGTCTTATAGATAATCTCTAAACACTACCACAGAGACTTATCTTTGTTTAACATTTTTAACATTCAAAGCCATGAAGTTCAAGCAGCATATTATTCTCTGCAAAAAGCAAATGGTCTTGATGTTTTTCTTCAATAAAGTTCCCTTGAAGATTTCAGTAAAGATTATATCAATTTATTGAAGATTATTTCAATTTATTTTAGACCTGAAGACTGAAGTTAATTAAAATATAAACACCAGATATTGATAAACCCCTAAAAATGTTACACCAAAAAACTTTAAAGATTTCAATATATATAATCCACATATTTCAAATAGTAAGCTAATAAACTCTGTTAATGTTGCAAAGTAGACAGGAAAACAAGACCATCACTTTCACAATTTTATCTATGCCATTCTTAGTGGCTATTTGATAACTTTCTCCATTCCTTAATTAGCCTAAATTGAGGGCAAAAAAAAGACAGTATTTCCCTCAGAGCAAATTAGCATAGGTATTTAGACCAAACAACTTCATTTTGACCTCATGTTCTCTATTTCAATTCATTCATTCCACTTGAGCAACATCCTTGAGCCACTCATTCATAGCACTAGGTTAAACACGGGAACTGGAGCCATGATCCCAGTTTTAATCAGAGCACCACCATCTCCTCCAGCCTGGATTGGACTGCCCTTCACAATTTGCCTCCCTCTCTGCTTTTACTCTTGCTCCCTTACAGTCTTTTCTTAACACAGCAGTCAGAAAGAAATCTTTAAAAAACCAAACCAAACAAACAAACAAACAAAAAACACTCCCCGTGCTTAAACCCTTCCAATGCTGCCCACTGCAAGTAGAATAAAACCCAAACTCCTTACCACAGTTTAACAGGCACTATAGGA
>JAQZBX010000346.1:0-23356 GCA_029593785.1 Cabassous unicinctus
AAAAAAGAATATCAGCAATGGGTGTCTCAGCATGGCATTTTGGTTTGGTATTTGTCTCTTCAATTCCAGTGGAATATTCCAGTCTCCTTAAAGTCTTTCTACCCATGTAATATGCCTCCTTATTTTCCTGGTCATACAAGAAATCCTCCCACATCCTACCCTCAATACACTGCAAGGCTTCCTACCCTCTGATAGTCTCAATTTCCAAATATTAAGTCTCTGATTCAATATTCTTTTCAGAAAATATTCTCTTTACTTCCTGTTTTGTGGCTATGCATGAGGAGGTGAGTTTGGTGACTTTCAATGGTCTTATTAACTGCCATGTGCAGAGAAGAGATTCTGAAAAATTAAGGCCAAGAAAATATTAGCAGAGATGAGAAATGGGGAAAGAAATAGAGAGAAACTTCTATCTTACTATTTGAGTGCCAGTATACAGTTGTCCCTGAAGAAAGATGCACCCCTTGGACTTCATAGTTGTGCAAGCCGATACATTCCTTTTATTTGTTGAAGCCAGTTTGAAGTGGAATTCTTTAACTTTAAATAGGAGGCCTATAAGTCTACTGTGTTGTGAATTTCTTGCTTATAAATTTGATCTTGATTTTATAATCTCAGTTTTTCCTGCTTGTTTTTTATTACAAAGAAAGGAGACCTGGAATAAACAGCTCTTTGATTATAATTAAGCAGTGCACAGATATGAGTTGTTTGTTATTGCTGTTGTTTTAACTGCTTAAAGAATTTTATTGAGTAAAAGAATGTTATAGTGAAGAAAGGGAGTACCGGATATGTCCTGCAAAGTTCATGTCCATATACGGAACTGTGTTTCATATTGTGATACATATGCACATTAAAATCAGCTACAGAGTGAAAAGGAGAAGTCACTGCATGTGTGCGATGAGGGAGGAGTCCACTGGTAACTGAAATCAGCAGCGGAGTGGGGAGATGTCCAGCCCAGTCATGTGATGAGACTGCAGCAGCAGAAGGCATCCAAAGCAATGGTTGGTGGACCAGGTGAGAGCTGTGGAGAAGAAAGATGCAAGCAACACTTTCTGTCTATTCCTGGTATAAGATGCGATTGGGTAGAAGTCACTAGTTGACTTTTTACAGTACATTGGAGGACCTCAGGCCATTCTGATTGGATATTAAAGGAAAGGGTGACTCAGGAAGGCTGGCATTGAGGATGAGCTTGGAGCACATACTTACATGGAGCATATGTTTTGTGTACAGCAATGCAGCATACAGCTAGAGCAGGGGTCCAAGAATCAGGAGAACTACAATCTCTTCCTGATTCAGTTATCAATTGGCAAAACGCTAAAAGTGAAATAACCTGGCTTTTAATCTCAGCTCTGTCTTTAAAATTGTATGGCCTGGGACAAATCACTTAACTTTTTTAATCCTCTGTTTCCTCATCCTGATAAATGAATACAAATAGTCCTGTCTTTTTGACAAAGGGTTTCTGTGATGATTAAAGGGAAAAAATAATTTAAAAATCACTGAGCACATTTTTGGCACACAGCTAGCATTCAATAAATGATATTTGTATCTCCACCTAAAATGAAAACTCTGGTTATAAATGAAAATTTTTTGAAGACCCAGTGACAGTCTTCTATGTACATTTAATTGTGTTTTCTTTTGTTTTCAGGTAGTAGGAAATTATGGTAAAAATATATATCCATTCTATGTTCGTAAAGAGAGAAAGACTTTTTTTTCCTACTGATACACATATGCACACTCATCTAAAAGAAAACTTTAAATCAATTTTTGAGATATAAATATTCTTTGTCCTAGGAAAGTGTACCTTCCTTTTCTCCATAACTTTTCTTAGTGGTAGGTACTTTGCCTCCAGAGGAGAACAGGAAGAACTGATTTTGTTCCTTTTCAATTTAAGAAAAATAAGATCATATCCACAAAGTTTTTCAGGGCAATATCCCCATATATTTGTCTCTTAAAGTTGCTGAAAAGTTTTATTAGTTATTAGCATGAGCTTAACTGCAAAATAAATAAGCTTAACACAAAGGTGACTCTTCCTCCTCTGAAACCCTTCACCATCCCATTTCTACCTTGTATGGTAGTGATTTAGTTTTACCCACCTCTTTCCTTAGCATTGCCTATAGCCAGGGCCTCTGCCCTGGGCTCCATGTTCTATCAGACCTGCTCTAGCTTTCTGCCAGCTTGGCCCCTCTACCAGGCAAAAGGAACATGCCCACCCTGTGCCCACCCTCTTATCTTCACCCTAGACCTCACTCTAGATGCCAGTGCCCCAAGATTTCCTGACCCAAGGGCCCTGAGCCTGCTTCCAGAGCCTGTATGGGTCTCTACCTCCAGTGTCTCCTCAGGACGGTGGACTACGTGTTCCCCCAGACCAAAAGGTTCACCAGGAATATTTGTTGAGGGGGGTAGTGCTTAATAAAATGTAGAAATTTGGGCTATGGTATCCACACTTATATATGAGTCCCTTGCAGTGAGTGATGGATGTAAAAGTAAGAGAAGGGGGCACAAACTTGGGGCTGGATGCCTCTATTTGCGCTCTTGTCTCTGGCCCCTCAAATTTTAGGAGAAGACCAGCCCTTGCTGTTTGTGACATCCACGATTCCTGATAACACCCAATACATTGCATACTGAATGTTCCTTGATGAATGAAATAATAGTGAGAAACCCTGGGAATGAGAAAATTTCCATGAACACACTCAGCGTCATTCTTGGCCTAATTAAGCCTGGCTTCTTCTGAGAAAGGGGCAGGCAGGCCGACCTCAGCCATTGTCAACACTGACCAGCATTATTCTGATACAGGTGAGGCAAGGAGAGCTGTATAGAGTCTTCCTGAAGAAAAACCAAAGGAAGAAACAGAGTTTTAGAGCTGAAAGGGCCTTAAGAGAGCATCTAATACAACCCCTCCTGTTAGAAATGAGGAACTGAAGCTCAGGGAGGAGAGAGGTGATGCTCAGAGATGCTTCCAAGGAGTGCTCAGCTAATTAAAAATGAGAGAGAAAGGAGAACGTGATACCGCCAAGAGGGTCCGTTTTCCCGATGCACACAGAAGCCATCCTGAGTCACCAGGATTTCAAGAAAAGGAAGAGTTTATTGCATGGCTGGCCAGCAAGGAGATTGGAGGCAAGCCTCAGATCAGTTTCCCTGAACAAAATGGGATCTGGGGTTTTACATCTTCTGGGAAAGGTGGGTTTAAGGCAGTGGCTAAAGATGGGGTGAGGTGCCACAAACAAATCCATTTTGGAAAAGGCGAGATTGAACTGAGCACGATCTGTTGCAATTTGCTTGGTCCTAAAATGGAGGCCTAGCATGCTCTGGGAGTAGAACCAGCTTGAGCTGGCTTCAGAAACTGTAACTTTTCTCCCTAAGTGGCAAGTCTCTTATGAATAAACATGAAGAGGTGGGACATTTAAATGGAAGTTTCTGTAAACTTCTACAAACCAGTAAAGAGGGGCTACTCTGAAAAATGGGTTAGTGAGTGGCGGTTTCGAGGGGTGAGAAAGTGGCGGTTTCAAGCCCATCCCTTCATTACAGACCAGCACTCTTTCCACTAAGCCTTGCTACTTTCCCAATAATTGGCCCATATGGCTCTGTACCTGGCCAGCATCTCATTCATTATGTCATGGGTCAATGAATGACTCTGTGAATGTAAAAATCCCTCAATATCTGAGCTAGTATATCATTTGAATTGCATAAACATTATGCAAGACTTTTGTTTGTTTAGTTTTCCAGTTTAGAAAAGTGCTCAGTCAAATAGAGAGAAAGTCTTTTCAGCGGGGGTATAGTGGATATCTGCTTTTTCTATACAGCATCATTTTCCCTAGGTTCTGAAAACAAAATCCATTTTTCTTTTCAAAGTTGCCTTCCTCCTCTATACAAATGCACACACACACACCCATAGAGGCACATGCACACATGTGCACACCCATGCATAAAGGCACAAAATTACATGCATGCACACACACCCATTCACACTTATGCAGGCACACACCCATGTTCAGGCACACATATGCAGACACATGTGCACATGCACACACACATGCCCAGAATGGCACATGCATACCTCACTGAGAGTCTACAGGACATAGACTTTGTTTTATCTATGCGTAATACTGCTTAGAACTTTCTGGGCAGTCAATAAATATTTTTAAAGTAGCATTTAGCCTTTTAGCTGGTATTTAGATTGAATTCCTAAAAAGGATTGCATTTCCTCAGGGCTTCACAAAGTTAGGCTTCATGCTTGTTGTGCAGAATATTCAGCATTATGGTAACTGGTATCAGCTTCCTTTCATAAATATGAAAGAGCAATTACCATCATAATTGTCCTCATTAGTCCTCTACTAAACTCAATAGGAAAGGAAAGGCATCGGAAAGCCATTCTTAGAGAAATTGTTATAGATTAGGCAGCATCAATTCGGATTCCCTCCTAATGGTTTGCAGTCCTGCAGTTTCTACTTGTCAACACCACATCCTCTTTGACTTTAATTAACTTGGCTGCATTACGTACCTTTCCTTCATTAATTTTTATTCTGCCAAGACAGTCAAATTTCTACCCTCACATATGGAGTCAGATAACAGAATTTTCCACCAGGGGATGCCACAGCCTCTTACTGATTTCTCAAACATGCCATCTTCTGAAATGATTGGTTTAGTCAGGAAACAAAACCAAGAAAGGGAAGAGAAAAGTTTTCAGAGACAAGCCTGAGAGAATGTTACAACCCTTGGGTGTAGCCTTGGACTTATTTCTGTTGAATCTTTTATAGCATCTAGCACAATAATAGATATGTAGTAATTATTCAATAAATATTTACTCAATTGCATCAAATTACCTCTCTCTTTTATTCTCTTTCTTCATCCCCCCACCTCCTCTCTTCCTTTGCAAGCATTTTCTCAGTGATACATCAGAGATGTTATATTTGGAAAGTTATTTGTGTCTAGTGGGCTTTTATTGTTTGTAATCCTCAACACACTCGAAATGCTTCAAGAATTACTGGTCTGAATAGATAAAAAGATGGCATGCATTGGCTCCAGGACATGTATAGAGGGAAGAGGGAAGGAGAAACAATGCCATCTTCTGAGACAGAAGGAAAAGAATGGCAAGAGATACATGATTCTAAATGGGGAAGAATGTGCTGACCTCACAGGAGATCAAAAGAATCATATCTCCAGCACATCTTCTGATGCTCTGAGAACCCAAGGACTCCATGTATGTATGTGTGCTTGTAGGTATGTATGTACATGTGGTGGCATTACAGGGAACTGCCAACATTGCCTCACATGGGCTCTCAAAAAGGGTCCTACACAGAGACCTTAAAAGAGTTTTGTGATAATGAAGGTGACTTGTATAATTGGAGACACCATAAAAAAAATCAGTTTGACAATCAGATTCTAGAAAAAAAGAAAATTCAGTTGTAAGTTTATCTCCTTCAGAAAGTACAGTTAATCTTATAATGGATTTAGAGTTAACTAGTCACCCGTGTTTTCTCTGTTTCTTCTTTCAGTCCAGGACGTTTAGTATTTTCTATAGTTAGGATTAAATCTCAAGTTCTGCTCTGTCCTTGCCTCTGACTTGTTCCTAACCTTTCTCTAGTGAAACTACTTTCACAACTGTCACCAGTGTGCTCTATCTTGACAGAATCAAGAGCCCATTTTCTAGGTTCTTATGTCTCTTGGATTCAATGTTTCATCTTGTACAGTTGATCACATCTTATTTTTAGCCACCATCTTCTCTTCTCCCTTGAATCTTGAGTTAATGTACTTCCCACCATTCTTTGATGCCCCAGTTTTTTCTTTCTTTGCTGTTTTCCCTTTGTCTTTCTGCCTCCAAATAGTGAGTGGACCCCAGTACTATATATTTTGGATTTTGTAAATTTGCTCACTCACTGGACATCACTATTCTTAAGCATTCAACTTTCATATTTTGTTAATGGTGCCCATGTTTATATTTTAGCTCTGAACAGTCAGGGGACTCCAATTTTGTTTTCCATTTTGATATTTTTATGGCCAAAGACCTCATAGTATGTCCTATACTGAATTAATCATCTTCCCCTCTCAATCTGGTTCCTCTTCCCAATTATTTCATTGCTGTTCAAGAACCCATTGTTTTTCCAAACTTTCAGGCCAGAAAACTTAATGCGATGTATTTTGTAATACGATCTTGGAACATGTACATCAGAACCCCATGGGGTGCTTCTTAATATGCAGCTTCATTTAGCATTAACATCTCTGAAGGTGGAACCCTGGAATCTTCAATTTAATGTGCTCCACATCATTTACGTTTAGTAACATTTGAGAAGAGCTGCCTTTGACTATTTCCTCTAATCTGTCACAAAGGCCTTTCCTTTCTTTAAAATGCATCTCACCTCTCTAAATCATGCTGGAATGAGTCAGGTTTTCATACTGACGGTGCATTTGCACATGATGCCTGCATTTCTATACATTCAAGGTTAAAGAGTTTTACAAATGTGGGATACAGTGTTCATAGATGTTGTAGCTCAAAACAAGATAAGCAACAGGCTTAAATTTCTCGGTGAATTGAAGAATATGCTTCTATCCTCTTCATGATATGAGGTGTATCTAGAATATATTTAAAATCAGTTCTTAGGTAACTTGCTAGTTTTGGGATTATGGTTTATTTGGAGGAGGTTCAGAAGATCAAGTATAAAATTTGGAAAGAGAAGGGAACTAGCAATCCCTCCCCCCTTTTAAAATTTATTACAGAAGTTGTGGGCTTACAGAATAATCATGAATGAAATAAAATTCCCATACACCACCCTACCACTAACTCTTTGCATTAGTGTGTTACAATTGATGATAACATATTTTATAACTGTGCTATTAAATATTTTTTATGCACAGAGGAACACAGATTAAATGACTTAGTCAAGGTCTTTTTATTAATGAAGGAAATGAAGAGAAAAAATGCTTAATCATATTCATATCTCACTATTAATTATTAAAGCCCATGATTTAACTTAAGTGTTCACTGTGTGGTGCAGTTCCATTGATTTTCTTTAAAATTTTATTCTATTACCCTATAAACAATCTAACATTTCCCCTTTAAATCATATTCAGATATATATTTCAGTGATGTTAATTGCATTCACAATGTTGTGCTACCATCACCACCATCCATTACCTAAACATTTCCATCATTCCAAATAGGAGCCCTGTACATTTTAAGTCTTAACTTCCCATTTCCTATCCCCACCCTGTTCTCTGGTAAACTATTTTCTAGAGTTTTAAAAATTATCATTAGTTTATGTCAGTGAGATCATACAATATTTGTCTTTTGTGTCTGCCTTATTTCACTCAACATTATGTCTTCAAGTTTCATCCTTGTTGTTGCATGTGTCAGGACTTCATTGCTTTATGCAGCTGAAAAATATTCCATTGTATGTATATACCACATTTTATTTATCCATTTATTGATTGATGGAAACTTGGGTTGGTTCCATCTTTTGGCAATTGTGATTCTTGCCGCTATGAACATCAGTGTGCAAATATTAGTTTGAGACCCTGCTTTCAATTATTTTGAGTGCATACCTAGTTGTAGGAGTTTTTACTTTGTTTTCTAAGGAACTTCCAAACTGTCTTCCACAACAACTGCACCATTTTACATTGCCACCCTCAATGAATGAGTGTTCTATTTCTCTGCATCATCTCCAACACTTATTTTCCTTTTTAAAAAAATAGTAGCCATTCTAATGGGTGTGAAATGGCATCTCATTGTGTTTTGGTTTTCATTTTACTGGTGACTAGTGATGTTGAATATCTTTTCATGTGTTTTATGGCCATTGGTACATCTTCTTTGGAGAGAAGTCTATTTAAGTCTTTTGCCCCTTTTAAATTGATTTATATGTCTTTTTGTCGTTAAGATGAAAAATTTCTTTATATATACTGGGTATTATCCTTTATTGGATATATGGTTTACAAATATTTTCTACCATTGTATAGGTTGTCTTTTTACTTTCATTGTAAAATCCTTTGAGGAACAAAAGTTTTTCTTTATTTTGATGAGATCCCATTTTCCAATTTTTTCTTTTGTTACATGTACTTGGGTGCAAAGTCTAAGAAACCATTGCCTAACCTGAGTTTATGTTTTCTTCTAAGTGTTTGATACTTCTAGCTCTTATATTTAGGTCTTTGGCACATTTTTTTGTGTATTCGGCCTACTGCTTTCTTGCTTCCATGGTTTCTGATGAGAAATGAACACTCAATCTAATAGGAACTTCCTTGTACCTAACATGTTGCTTTTCTCTTGCAGCTTTCAGGACTCTCTCCTTGTCCTTTGTGCTTGATAGTGTGTTCAGTATGTGATAGTGTGTATTTTCTTCATATTTATTTTGTTTGGTGTTATCTGGGCTTCTTGGATGTGCATATTCATGTCTTTTGATAAGTTTGGGAACTTCTCTGTCATTGTTTCTTTCTGCCCATTTCTCTCTTTCTTTCCTTCTGGACTTATTGGTTTCCCAGAGGTGTCTTAGGCTATTTTTGCTTTAAACATTTCTTCTATCTTTCTGCTCTTCAGCCTGACTCATTTCAAGTGTCTTGTCTTCATGTTCAGTAATTCTTTCTTTTGAAAGCTCCAATCTGCTCTTGAACATTTTTCATTTCAGTTATAGTCTTCAACTCTGGTAGTACCGTTTGGTTCCTTTCTAAAATTTATCTCGTTTTACTTAGACTCTCTAATTGTTCATTCTTTTCCTGATATCCTTTAGTTCTTTCTCTGTACTTTCCTTCATCTCCTTGAACATTATTAAGATCAATTTTTTAAAGGCTTTGTTTGGATTGACCACATTCACATCTTCTTCATTGGTTTTGTTTTAGTTTGTTAAAACTGCTGGGAGCAAAATACCAGAAATGGTTGAATTTTTAAATAGGAATTTATTTAGGGTAAAATCACACAGTTCTGAGGCTTTGAAAATGTCTGAATCAAGGCTTTGTCAGAGATGCCATCTCACTGAATTGCAGGTGAGGGCGATTCTGGACTCCTGCCATGTGCAAATTAAAATGGTGGCTGATCTCTTCTTTCTCCTCCAGGCTCACTTTCTCCCTGGGCTCAGCTGTGGGCCATCAGGCATGTGGCCCATCTCTTCCCAGGTCTCCTCTCTTCAGCTTTGGCTACTCCACTGATTCAAGGCCCCAACCTCTCTCTCAGCCTCTCAGGGTTTCTCTGTCTTTCTGCAGCTGTAGGCGATCCTGGAACCCTTTTTCACATGGCAGGGTAGGCAGCTGTCTTTCTGCTTTCCGTTCTCTGCTTATATAAACCTCCACCAAGAGGGCGGAGGCTCAACTTACCTCACTGACAGAGTCCAATCAAAAACCCTAAAGTGATCTAATCAAAAGCAATCTAATCAAAAGGTCACTTAACTGAATCTAATGCGATCAAAGGGTCCTACACCCACAGGAATGGATTAGTTTAAAGAACATGATCTTTCCTGGGATTCACAAAAATTCCAACTGTCACAAGTGTTTTCTGTATTTTATCCAAAGGATGAACCATCATTTCCTGTTTTTTGTCTTGTACTCTTTTGTTGCATATTATACATTTTATATTTTAAAATGTCTGTGTCTTGGTTTTGTAACCAGCTGATGAAAAGGCAGAGATTTTCTTGAGCTTCAGTCTGTCTGTCAGGAAGGTCTGTCCAAGGTGGATGCAATGTGCAGGGCTTTCTGTCTTTCTGGGAATTCTGTCTTGTCCTAGGCTTTTGTTTGCTAGTTGTTTTAGAGTAGCCCTGTTTATAGGAGTTTGGTTGTTCACTCTGTTTGCCAGGAGACAGACATCCCTTTCCCAGGTCTTTGAAACCAACAGGCATTTGTCCCAGGCTGTCTGTCTCTGTAGATTTTTACACTTCTTTTGTTGTCTCAAGCTGCTTTTGCCTGGAGGACAAATTCTGAGGGGAGGCTACTGCAGAAAGGACATTCTGAGGTCTGTCTTTCCTAGCCAAAACAGGGCCAAAGATCCAAGAAGGGGATGCACACTGGCTCCAAAGTGTCCTGGGAATGGGATAAGGAAGGGCACCAAGAGCTTCTCCAATGGTTCCCCACTGAGCTTTCCTGACCTGTCCAGCAAATGAAGCACTTCATCTAATCATCTAACTCCTCCCTGTAGTACTGAGAAAATGCAGCATCTTTAAGCAATTTTTGTCCACTCACTACATGGGCAGACATTGAGTGAGATATTTGAATTATCCCATGCTGGATTTAAAGTTAGAAGACCTAATTTGAGCTGTGGCACATGATAGATATGATTTTGTGAAAGTTTCTTACTTTTTAGAGATTGCTTACCTTTATAATGGGGATAATCTTACATGCTTTATGTGCTGTGTGGGATAGTGATGAGAATAAAATGAAGAAATCAACATGTATATGTTGTTGCTGTTATTATTATTATTATTATTATTAGGTTTGAACAATCAGTTCTTTCAGCACAGCCTTTTTCTAAGAATATAATTTATCTGCCTAACAACCTTGTCAGTAAATATTCTCTTTCCCCGTGTAACAAGGATTGATTTGGCAATGTTTCTAATGCCCTTTGAGCAGCATGGAGAAAGCAATTTATAAATATTAGGTATAATGATTTGAAAAGATTTTACTCTTCATATCTTTAATAGCTGTACTTATTAAATGAAGAATAGTGTATTGAATCTGAGAATATATTTCTGTTACTTGTAAGAGCAAATGTTACAGAGTATAAGCTGAGGTATTTAGTTTTCTGAAAGGTTCATTCAAGTCTAATTTGGGACAGAATCCATTTCCTCAAGTTGATAGACTGAATTGGGGTTGATATTGCATAATTATCCATGGATAACTGTACATTCCAGATAGTCTGACTCCTCTCCATCTGGCAATGGTTTCTGGCTCTGGGAATGTACAGTATGAAACACAGAGCAAACATATGGTCATTGTTTAAATGAAGGAAAGGCATAAGGGGGTCTTGATTTCTGCATTGGGGTTCAAGATGAATTGCTGCATATCCACAAAGCAGATTCTGACATCTTCAATCTTCCATTGATAGCATCACAAATATATCTGCAACTCTTCTGGGTTGGGAGTAATTTGACAACCATGTCTCATTTTTATGTATGTAAACAAATTTAGCAACCTGCCTCATGTTTTTATAGCCTCTCTTGTTTTGAAGCACAATTTTCAGTGGTATTCCTACCTCATTAAATTAGAAGCTGGTAAATTCCTGGTATGAGGCCTTTCCATAGTTAAAGAACTGTCTTCTCTCTCTTAGGCTTCTGCTATTTATTAGCTTATAGACCTTTCTGGTTTAATGATGCTTATGAGAAAAATAAGTCTCTTTTTCTTTGCAGATCTGTAAGACAGTCTTCCCTAATGTGAATATACATGCAGTTCCTAGTAAGGTGCTTTTTATATGTTTCAGAGCATTTTTGCTGCCTACATCCCTTGCAACTAATCAACATCAACAATTTTGGAAACTGTGTCAGAGACAATACTATAGTCACCAAAATATTTTATTTTTCTTATGGGCACATGGAAAGGTATCTCCCATGATTATGTGTGGATGGAAGCATGTGAGGGTTTCTGGCCAATAGGAAAGGGGCAGGGGGTATTCATCTCTTCTCCTCCACTCTTCTTCCATGAAGGCCTTGGAAGTTCTATGTTGAAGATACTGACAGCTTAAAATGGAAGAAGCCTACATTTGTGAATTACCATTTGGAAGAGAGAGACTGCAGGAGATGTCCAATCAGGAACATCTGTTTAGTCATTTAGATTTGGGAGCTGTTTACCCAGAAGCCAACTTAAAATTAGTCTGAAAGACAGTAACTTCTCTGTAGTATGGGGGGCTGGAATGATACTGGCTTCAATACATGCAACTTTGGTGAGGCTTTCAGTAGTAAGTTGTGCATTTGATGTTGAATAATCTTTTCAAGAAGTTTAATATGACAGGTAAGGAATATACAGGTCTTCTGGGCAAGTGATAGGCTGGAGATTAACTCTTCTCCCTTAATATCTCCTTGAAATTGGGGAAGGAAATCCTTCTGTTTTGGATGACTAAGAGGCTTCCCATCTTTGTTAGCACAACCTAAATTTATAGCTACATTTATTGCATGCATATACCATGCCAAGCACAATTTCTCAAATTCTCTCAACAATCATAAGAAGTAGAAACAATTCTTATTCCCATTTTGCAAATGAGGAAACTGAGGCCCAAAGAGGTTAGGTAATTTTCTAAGGTTGTACAACTAATAAGTCGTGGAACTGGGAATGGAACTCAGTTCTTTCAAGGCCCATGTGTTTAACTACTTGATCAACTAGCTTATAAAAGGATATATTCCTTCAATGAAGGCAAATATATTTCAACTCAGTGATGTTAACATGACATCATCAACATGATGTCAATATATTTTAACAAATGAGTTGAAATATATTTGCCTTCAATGAAGGAATTAATATACTGTAGAATTTTATTAGTTCACATAAGAGTCTGACTTTAGTTTTCTCTTCCAGAAGTTGTCTCTTCTAGATATGTTAATTTTTTTCCAGATGAGATCTGTTCTCATTTAAACCTTTACTCTATTGATTAAATATGGACAGCCTATTCTAATTTTTTTGGGAAGTTGTGGTTGCATGACTTGCTTTATTGAATTTATTGCTGGGAATTGGATAGTAGAAAACAAGAATAATGAACCTTCTATTTTCCTTTAATGATGAGCTCTGGTATCTGGAGGAGCCTCCTGGTAATGACAAATGTTATAAATATGGTATCTTTGTTACAATATAATGATGAGCACGACCATTTAAACCATTTGTTTTACTCTAAAATTAAGCATCTACCTTAATGAAATCATGTAATAAATTGTTTTCATTGGAAAAATTAATTTTCAGTGTTCTCAAATAAGATAAGGAACAAACAGATTTTCTACTTAACCTTTTGTAAGGGCATATTTAACATCTCTTCAGGATCAACAATGTAATGAGACGTTTTGTTGACGTTTGTCAACAATGTGTGAACTATGCTTTTCATACAACTCTTGACTCTGAATACTGTGTTCTTGGCAAATGTGGTGGCTTAAGTTTTACCGAATGTATGCCTGTCTCTAAATTGCTCTTTAGAAGACATTTATTACACCTGGTATTTGCACTTTTAAAGTTATTCCTTTAGCTTAAGAGATTGTGGTCCATAGATTCTTTATTGAATGAAATGTTTTGACAGGAAACTTATAATATTAAGTCATTATCAGGAATTCATACCCAGATAAGATCCTTGGGGGTAGGTTTGGGTAGATATGTTTTGTCAGAATGAGGAAGTAGGGAAAAATATGAACTTTAAGGCACTGCACAAGGAAAGCACCCAAAGAGAAGACGGTGTAGAATCTCTACATGGACTCATTCCCCAGATCCATCTTTGGGTTCAGCTATGTCTCCCATTCAATCTCATATTGAATCCCTGGGTAAGAACTTCTTTGGAACTGGCCAAGCCTTCAGTTGAATATCACATATAAAAAGAGCTAGGTCCATACCTATTAACAACAAAGCTTGCCTCTTCTTGTGTTTCATCTCCTTGCTTCTGCTTTTTGAATGAAATCTCTTTGGTTTATACCAAGATATTTGAGATTTCAAAAGTCAATGCCAACTGGCTGAATTGATTCATGCCAAGAGATGTTTACCTTGTCAAATTTCAGTGAGTTGCTATTAGCAAGAAAATAATTCCTATTTAAATTCCCCACAACAGGTGAAGGCAGAATCTAATAATTTCCAATCTGCCAAGCAGGTTTTATGATATCTTAAATCTTCCAGAAATTCCTGCTTCACACATTAATGTTTGTGTTATCAACAAATATAGAATTACTAACTGCCCATTGGTTGCCCACAATTCTAGTAATTTTTCTTCAACATTGTTACATGAGCCTAACCATTTGCAAATTCACACTTATTTGTCAGCTATGTTCATGTAACATTTTAGAAGAGAAACTATTATTCCTTGGATCTGTAACAGCCAGTGAGACTTCATAAAACAGTAGAGGATTGTCACAGTGCTTACATTTCCACACTTCCGTAGGAAGAATTAATTGGTCTTTCTAATCTGCTTCTTTGGTACTTTGTCCGTGACAGTATGCTACACTTTTCTCTATTATATTTCATTGTTTTAGTTGATTGTATTCATTGCTATATTATGATCTACCGGAAGTCAAGGATTTCGTGATATTGGTTCTTGTAATCTCAGTAACTTGTAGCAAGAAAGAGATCAAAATACATGTTGAAGGAATAGATGGAGGAATGAAGAAGCTTATAATATATGACAGCCAAACACATGGCACATGAAATGCTTCTTCACCTGACCCCAGAAGACTTCTCTGCTCTCACTGCTTCTTTTCCCTGTCTTGAGCTTTATTTACAACACTCACTTCTTTCTAGCTGTACAAACCACACATCAGACCTTTTCTCATCTCAAGACCTTTTCCTCCTTGTCTACACTTCTCAGAATGCTTTCCTCTGTCCTTCCCCTGGCTAACTTCTACTCAGGCTTCAAAGCTCAGAGAAGCCTTCAATTACCTCTTTAGGCTTTAAGTATCCCTCCTCTGTGCTGTCATTATGCCATCTGCTTATGCCTGCTGCAGCACTAGTATATTGTTTTATAATTTTTTAGATGCCTGTCCTCTCCACAAAAATGTTAGTGCCCTAAGGACAGGAACTGAGTTTTAGTCTCCCCTGGATCCTCAAAACCTAGCATACTGTTTGCATATTGTAAATGCCCAATAAATGTTTTCTGAATGAAATATGAATACTACATGTGGAAGGCAAAATAAAAGAATATTTAATAACTCAGGTTATGGTAGTTGATGACCAAAGATCAAATTCCTAGCTGTATTATTTAGTAATTTATAACATCCAAATCAGCAAATCTTTCTAAGCCTATTTTCCTCCTCTCTGAGAGGTAGATACGGGAAAATAGTTATCTATCTTACAGGGGTGGCGTGAGGATTAAAGAATATAGCATAACATTTAGGAAACCAAACAAACCAAATTCTGGAAACAGTAAAAACAAATTAATTGAGGTAAAATTCCAAATACACATTTTTCCACGCATTTATAAAGATAAACTATAAGCAATAAATATGTGTGGTAGCCAGTCTTCAAAATGGCTCTGAACGAGCCATAGTGCTTCCTGGTATCCTCACCCTTGTGTAGTATCCGCTCATATTAAATCAAATTTGGTCTATGTGACCAAAAAGATATGGCAGTGGAATTCTGTGGCTTCCAAAGCAAGGTTATAACAAACATTTATGATTCTGCTTCTCTTTTGGATCAGGCACTTACGGCATGGAAAGAAATTGAGGTCTCCCCTCTTAGGCAGCACCACCTTGTCAATAATGTGAACTTGGTGGACAGTGGTTTCTACAGCCCCAGTCAAGTCTTTAGTTAACAGCAGCTCGGTCAGCATCTCAAGGACAACCTCACAAGAGTCCCAGGACAGAACTGCTTTCAACTATCTGACCCATGAAACTGTGAGAGACAATAATAAATGATTGTCTTTTAAGTCACTAAGGTTTGGAGTTATTTTCAGATAATCAATACAGTGCTCTAGAAGAAGCGTTGACAAACTTGTTCTGTAAAGGGCCAGAAAGTAAATATTATAGGCTTTGCAATTCATACAGTCTCTGTTGCAACTACTCAACCCACTTGTTGAAGTGCAGAAGCAGCTAGAGACAATACCTAAATGAATGAATGCAGCTGTGTTCCAACAATGCTTTATTTATACAACAGGCATTGGAATAGGATTTGGCCTGTAGGTTGTAGTTTGCTGACCATTGCTCACAAATAATTTAAAAGCACTTACCAATTAAAAAGCATATAGACAACCACTCAAATTCGATATATCCTGAGTTTGAAATATGAGGAGTAGAAGTCAAGAATACTTAAATTATTCATTGAATAAAAATACATTTAAATGGACACTGGCAGTATCTGAAAAGCTGAAGTATTGGTCCAGCTTGATCTTCTGGACTATGTGTTTTTATTTCCATAATTGTGCTAACTTTCTGTATCTTATTCATCTAGGGCAGAAAAAAGCCTTTGGTAGATTAGTTGACATTAATTTAATCAATGATGAGGACATGGGATCTGAAATCAACAGTGCAGAGCCATGACCTGGCTCCTTTGGCCTGGACATGTCCTTTGTAAAAAATCTTTCCCCATTCATTCTGAGTCCTTGCAAAGACATAGAAAATCCCTATTCATAAAAGAAGATGACCATGTGACATTCCTATAATGCCATCAAGCTAACCTCTCATTTCTGCTTCTGAACCTCAATATGGGAAGGATTTTGCTGAGAAGCATAAAAATCCCCTGTATCACCTTGAAGCTGACTCTTGAAAATGCCTTTCATAAAACCATGACAGGTAATCACAAAAAGAACTCTGGTTCGTTCCTACATATTATTCTTGTAGGGCCCATGAAATCTACAAAAGAAAAATACATATATGTGAGAAAAGAGACTGTATTCCAATGCAGGTAGGTTTTTCTATTTGCATGTAAGCTAAGGTTAAAGATAACCAGAGATGGCTATCTAAAGGAAAACAGGATTATTGGTTTATCCAAAGGAAAAATTTCTAGTATTTTATTTGCTATGAATTCCAACTTTAAAGGAGCACTTTATTGTAGGAGAAAAGAGAAAATATTTTTCTCAAGATAAATATACATTATTTAAATTTCTTCTCTTTTACTCTGGCATAATTTATTATTAGTTACATATATATTATATATATATATAAAAATATATATTTATATAAATAAATAAATATATATATATAAATATATGTATATCTCCTGATCTTTATTCCAAAACCTTTGTTATCTATTTTAGCATGCCAAAATATGAAACAGTTTTTAGGAAAGCACATACTAAAAGTTATTTTCACTGTTTTTATACTACTGTCATGCTGCCAAAGTCCTTGTAAAATTTTTTTTAGAAATATGAAATTGATTTTCTGATCACTGCCAGAATCATTTAATCGGTTTGAGAAACAATACCATTCAACCATTAAGTTGATATCTGAATGTTACATATATTTTTTAATTAATTTTTTTATTTTTAAAGAAGCTTTAGATTACATAAATGTTGCATAAAAAAAATCTAAGGCATTCCCATATGCGCCACTCCCTCCCCCTAACACACTTTCCACATTAACAACATCCTTCATTAGTGTGGTACATTTGTTAGAATTGATAAACACATATTGATGCATTTCTACTAACCATGGTCTACAGTTTATAGTTTACATTCTGTCCCGCACAATTCTGTAAGTTTGCCTTTACTCTTATTTCATTGGATAAAAGGGTAGTGTGAAGCAAAGGCAAAAGTATGTATTTTCAGTTGTATATACATTACTAGAATAAAAATTTAAAAACAACAATGTAGGACTGTACCACGCAGTGAACTCTATTGTAAATGATGGACAAAAATGTACAATTATAAAAATGTTATTTCATAAATTTTAAAAAAATGTACCACACTAATGCAAGGAGCTAATAATAGGGTGATGTATGGGAACTCTGTATTTTATGCATGATTTTTTCTGTAAACCTACAACTTGTCTAAAAAAAAGTATGGGTTTGAGTCAGATTATAAAGTTTAACTCAACCATTTTTGAGCCTTGTGACCTTTACTAAGTAATTTAGTCTGAGCTCCGGTTGCTGGCCCTGTGAATGGAGATGACAAGGAGCTATTACCCAGCTGGGCACCCAACAAGCTCTCAATGAACTTATAGCTGCTGCCATTATCATTATCAATAATATCAGCTCCAAGATTGTGCTATTTTGGCTTTTCAGCTCTTTGAATATCCTGTGAACAATTGTGGTTAATATTAAGATTGCTTCTAGTTTCAGAAGGATTATCATTGTATGATAAATAAAAAAGCTAGGTCTTGGATCAATTTCCAAACAGAAATTGAATCTCTAGGGATACAAGCAAATAGCTCTTTAACAATGTACTAGATTGAATCAAACAAAGAATTTCCCTAATGAATAGTTTTAAAGGACAAAAATGACTGACAAATCAAGTTTGTATTTATTTGTGTCCTAGTTTTTATTTAAAAAGGAATAAAAAAGGAGGTGTAGCAGATTGAGTTATGTACCCGAGAATAAAAACATGTTCTTGATCTTAATCCATTCCTGTGGGTGTGAGCACACTGTAAATAGGAACATTTTGAAGATGTTATTGTTAGTTAAGGTACGACCAACTGTATCTGGATGGGTCTTCAGCCTATTACTGCAGGCTTTACAGAAAAAAGCCATGGGGACAAGCCAGAAGCTGGAAGTCAACGAGCCCCAGTAGAGAGAGGAGAAGCTATCGCAGTGTGATAGGAAAGCCAAAGAACTCAAGGATTGCCAGGCAGCTAGAATGCTAAACCACACTGGGAGGAAGCAATAAATCTCTCTTGGAAAAGCCAAACTATTGTGTGGTGTTTGTTATATCAGCCTCAAAAATAAGATAGGAGCGTACATTTTTTATAAAAGCACTTGGCACTTACCTATCAGTTTGCAAATTAAAGCTGAGCTTTCATTCCTGTCTTGGTTTTCAAACAAGTGAGACACTTCAGGTAGGATAGTTCATACAGCAGGCATGACAGTGATGGTAGATTTTATTTCCATTTCCTCTCGTAGTAGATTGAATTATGTACCCTAAATTAGACATGCTCTTAATCTTAATCCAAAGTCCTGTGAGTAAAGACACATTGTAAATAGGATCTCTTGGAGATGCTATTTTAGTCAAGGTGTGATCCAACTGAAGGAGGGTGAGCCTTCATTGGCATGACTGGAGTCCTGTACAAGCAGAAGCAGTTTAGTAATGGAGGAAGTTACGGGGAGGAGTCAGAAGCCGGAAGCCAGCACAGAGCTGGAAGAGACAAAGAGGACATGGCCGTTTGATGCTAAGCAGGGAAACGAGCCAAGGAATCCCAAGCACCAGTGGCAGCCAGCACCAGAATGTTACAGGCTTTGGGCAGAAAGAATTGCCTTGCTGACACTTTGATTCTGGGCACTTCCTAGCCTCAAACTGCAAGCCAATAAGTTCCCATTGTTGAACCCAACGTAATGTTTAGCATTCATTTTAGCATCCTAGCAACTAAGACACCCCGGAAGTAACATTTTGTTCTATAACACAATTAACTGGATTGTTAATCCCTTGAAGGAAGAGATGGCGTCTTCCTCATCTTTCTATTTCTAGAGATTAGTATGTTATATGTGTTGGCATACGTCCCACATTCAACAAATAGAATATAATTAATCAGGACTTATTTAACACATAGCAAAGGGATGACACATTGAAAGGACACAAAGATGTGCTGAATGAAAGGTTGTAACAATGTTATTTACCAATATGAGTGCAAATATTCATTATGCATGACTAGAAAAAGCAAAAACATCCTGTTTTCCCATCTCTGCTAACTCAAAATATATATTTTTCCTTATCTTCTAAAGAGACAAAATACCAAAATTGGTAAAATAGTTTTTTTTTAAATAATTTTAACTTATACTGCTTTTTGGACCTCTGAGATATATACATGTAAAACAAAGAGTCTTGACTTGAGCTGCTGTTGGCATGTAGCTTCAACAAAAACCCGAAATAGAATTTAGAATCAAAGGCCTGAGTATAGGGTTGGAAATGCTGAATAATTCCTGACTCCAAATATATTTTCATATATTTAGATGTAGAGGCTGTTAACCAAAGTAGTTTTTTTTGTTTTGTTTTGTTTTGTTTTGTTTTTTATCATTAGTAAGGTAGGTTTCCTAATTAACCATTTACTATGCTAGTGTAGATCTAGTTTAAGAGCCTTATTTCTCCTATCTTCTTTTTAATCTAGATGTTTTATCAGCCTTAATTCACAAAGTAAATTCATGCCATTTTCTTAATGATATGCTTTTCTTCTTAAAATTTGAAAATTTGGGGAAAAAGAATGAAAAAAAGCTATCACTAATCAACAATTTTGTGTGATTCTTTAAAATTCTTAAATATCTATTTAAAAAGTCAAACTACAAATTCAAGGGCTCATCTTTAGATTGGAAGTCTTTTCAAAGAATTCCTTTGGTTAAGATTTTAGCTTAAATGTTTTCAATTTTTCTCAGTTGAAACTTGGAGCCTTAAAAGGGCAAACATATGGTATTACAAAATAGGAGAATCTAAGCACAGCAAAAATTATTTTCTTGATATATTTTGGGTTCATAAGTTTGTAAAACGGTTGAAAAATTCATCATCTGTGTCTGCACAACAACAAAAGATCAACTCATTCAAAAATTCAACCAATACAGTTTTTGTTTTTTTTTTTTAAAAAGGAATAAAACAAAAACAAAAAAACATTCAAGCTGACTGTGTAATGTCACATAGCCAGAGTTACTGGCAGATTGATTGAACTTTTGATGGAAGTGGCCAAATGGTACTTAGCCAATCACAACATTTTAGCACATGGCTTAATAAAGGAACTGGCCTAGAATGCATATTTTCCAGTTCTTTACCTTAAATTCTTGAAAAAACTATTACTACATCTCCAGTCTTTGGGGTCTAAAGAAAATTTCAGTGCAAATTGTCTTCATAACCTTACGAAGAGGAAACAGGGCTTAAGTCTTTATTCTGAAAAAGTTTGCCCAAGGAATTTCTGAGTGTCAGCATTTCCTATTAGAACTGCAGAGCAGCTTAGAAGAAAGAGCAATGTTTTCGTCTGTTTTTGGTTTACTGCTGTATCCCTGCTTCTAGAATATTTGTTGATTGAGGAAAATATTTCTCTCATGATCCAGATAGAAAACACATTGCAACTAGTTTCATCCTTCCCCTCACATGGAATAAATCATGAGTTACTCTGAAACACGAAGGAGGAAAACTGCTGATTCTGGTTTTACTTTTCCTCGAATGTCATTCTACCTGAGCATCCTAAATGTAAACAACTGACCTACAAGGAAATGGGGGAGGAAAAAAAAAAATAGAAAGGGCAAATGAAAAACGGATTTTTTTTTTCCATTTCACGCATTTAAAACATTCTTAAATACTATTTTTTTTTTCAAGAGGACAAAAGGTTTCTACAACTGACACATCTTTATGCTTATCATTGTGTTAAAATTATTCTAATTTATATCACTCAGCATATTAATTCTGAATTGGAAATGGATAATTCAGCCATATTTTAGGTAACAGCTTATTTTATCTTTTAGAATACCAATTATATTTTGCCTAAATATTTTGAACAATTGTTTGGGATTTTTCACTATTACAAATTGTATGTCAGTGCATGTATTGTAATATATTTGGGCCTACAAGCTTACATTCTCAAATAACCTTTGAAATCAATGTCACGAGAAAAGACACTGAAACTTTACAGCTGATTGGAAACAATCCCTATACCTTGTGCCCATACCATCCCAAACTCTTTTGAGACTGACTTTCTACAATAGATAATGGTTACATATTGTTTTAGTTTCCTGGATGCTAAAACAAATGCAATACAATGGGGATTTATTGGTTCAAGGTTTTTTCCTATTATTATTATTATTATTTTAGGAGGTACCAGGGATTGAATCCAGGACGTTGTGTATGTGAAGCAGATGCTCAAACCACTGAGCTACCTCCACTCCCATGGCTCACGGTTTTGAGGCTAGGAGAAGTCCAAAATCAAGGTGTCATCAAGAGGATGCTTTACCTCAGAAGACCGCGGTACACTGGGACTGGCTGCCAGCAATCTCAGATCCTTGGCTTTTCTTCCACATGGCAATGCACATGGCGGCCTTTCCTGGCTTCTGCTTTCAGATTCCTTGACTTCCAGCTTCTGGAAGCTCGCTGTGACTTTCTGTCCATGTATCTGAACTTCATTCTGCTTCACCCATCCTGATTCAGTTGGGCCACACCTTAAGTGAAGTAAGCTCATGACAGCGTCCTATTTACAATGGTTTCACGTCCACAAGAAGGATTAAGGCTAAGAACATGTTTCTCTGAGGTACACTGCTCCAAGCAACCGCCCCTGTCCTGCACATAGTAAGCACCCATAGGTGTTTTGTGAATGAATAACTGAATGTCCTCCAGGACAAAATTCTGGATAAGTTGAATTTCAGAAAGTTACCTTGTCCTGCCCAGACCCTCAAGACTAGAGATAGTGAGTACAATATACTTATAAAGTCAGTTAACTTTTGTTCTTCTTTATTCATATGCCAACTTCCAAATGTGCACTCTGTTTTCATCAAGACTGAGGAAATTAAGTAATGTGAGTATCACTTTTGAGTTTTAGAGTAAAAACATCCAAAAAAAGAACACTATAAACCAATCTATGGGGATTCTGGTAAAATGGTACAATTATTATGCATTTTCACAAATTGTTCAGAGCTTTAAAATAGACCAGCTACCTAATTAGTATATTTTAAAAATCTGTCTTAATCCCTAATACACACTAGAGCGTTGTGTTTTATCAAAAGCATATTATATTTACGAAAGTGATTGTTTATTTGGAAGCAGGAAATCAGTTTTCTTCTTAAAGCACGGTACCCAGAATGGAGTACTCTAGTCCATAAATGAATTCACCAAAGCAGGGCATATTGTGGCTATTGCTTTTTTTTTGTCTTCCCTTTATCTTTTGCTTCAGGCATCCCAAGATTACATTAGCTTTTCCATTTTCCAGCAGCTGTACATGGTTGGCTCATCTTAGCATGTTGGTTGCACTAGGGCAGGGTTTTTAATCTACTTATTCATTGTTAGAGTTGTAGGACCTATAACAGTGCCTGGCACTTAGTTAACATTCCACAACTATTTGTTGAATGAATGACTCAAATATGCTTCTCACTTTGTGTTAGTTTCCTAGTGTTCCCATAACAAAATATCACAAACTGAGTGGCCTTAAACAACAGTTCTGGAGGCTAGAAGTCATAAATCGAGGTGTCAGCAGGGCCTCCCTCCCTTCGTTGGCTCTCTGTCCCACGCCTCTCTTCTAGCTCTTTGTGGCTGTCGACAATCCCTAGATTTCCTTGGCTTGCAGCTGGGGCACTCCAATATCTGCTCCTGCCTTCACACGGCATACTCCCTGTGTATCTATGTCTCTTTGTCTAAATTGCTCTTTTCTTACTAAGATCCCTATCATACTGGACTTAGGGTCCACCTTAATCTAGTATGACTGCATCTTAACTTGATTACATTTGAAAAGACTACTCCCCAATAAAGGTTACAGGTTCTGGGTGAACGTGAATATTTGGAGGGACTCTATTCAACCCAGGACACACCTAAAACCTCCAAACTTTTCTTATAAGAGCTACTGTTGAGTTAGAGTTGGGTCCCCTAGAATTGATATAGTGGATTATTTTTTTTAAATTTCAGTGTAGTACTTTCTTCCAGTACATATATTGTACTAGTTGTATCCTAGTCCTTTAA
>JAQZBX010000346.1:23456-33654 GCA_029593785.1 Cabassous unicinctus
CCCCGTTGTTTGTGCTTGCTGTGTCTGTTTGTTGTGTGCTCATCTTCTTTTTGGAGGCACCAGGACCAAACTTGGGACCTCCTATCTGGGAGGGAGGTGCCTAATCTCTTGAGTCACCTCCATCCCCTGTTTTGTTGTGTCTCTCATTGTGTTTTTCCTCCTTGTGTCTCTTTTTGTTGCATCATCTTGTTGCGTCAGCTCGCTGTGCCAGCCGTCACGTCAGCTAGCTGTTTTGCTCATCTTCTTTAAGAGGCAGCAGGAACCAAACCCAGGAAGTCCCATGTGGTAGGTGGGAGCTCAATCACTTGAGCCACATCCACTTCCCTCAAATGACTTATTGAGATGTATACTTTCAAAGTCTATAGCACTCTCCATTTCTATTAGGTATTTTTTCACAAATAGAAAAATACTTTTCTTTAATGAAATCATGTTGGCTGCGGGTGATCACTTTACTTTTTTTCAAATGTGTGTGTGCATGTATTTCATTCAAATATTCAGTAGATACACAATTTCATGGGTACAAAACCCTTTACGATAGAGGGTACTTTGGTCAAATACAGCATTTCTCATATGATGTTTATGGTGAGACTGTGAGAGACCGGGGTCAAGGATTGTTACTATTCCCATTCCATAAATGAGAAAAAGAAACAAGATGGCAAATTCTTACATCATATAAACAAAGTTTACGTAGCTTGTTTGTTGTCAAGTAAGAAGCAGGACAGAGTTCTCCTAACTTCTAAGCCATGATGCCTCTTTGACATCTTATATGCTCTAAAGGCATGCTGGAAACTAGAAGGGTGGACTGTGCACTATTGTTCATTGTTTTGTCCCAAACTCGGAAAAAGAAAAAAAAAAATCTGCCCAATCTTATACCTATGTTGAAAGAATCTATACTATATTTTATGTGTCTGCTATACAACAATAAAGTAGGTCATGCCACCAAAGATGGGCAGATGAAGTTATTTATTGATGTATATTCTTTAGAGACTGTAAGTAAATCAGAGGAGTTTAAAAATCAGTTCCTATAAATTATCCATAAGGACAAAAGAATAAACCCAACATTCTTACTGTTTGGGTAGCCACTGCTTTACATGTTGAGAGTCACAATGGAAGAAAATTATCCAAAATATAAAAACAGTATGAGAACACAAACATTAGGTCAAGGGAAATATCAGTAACTGGGTTAAAAGGCATTAGCAGAGTGGTATTGCATGTCCAAACACAGAGAGAATTCAACTAAATATTAGAAGAAATTCTTAAATATTTTATATTTTGAGGGTTTTTTCTTTTAAAATCCAATGCAATTAGATCATTTTTCCTTTTATAACTGAAATGTGCTTTGAAGTCACTAAAACTCAGATCATAAGAGGACAAATACAAAGTTTATGTAAGACATTTAAAAATTACTCCTAATGTTCAGAACTGCTACTACAGATCTCATTCTCATTAAACTAGAACCTCACTATGTTTTAGTGCCCTCTCTTAAAATCCATTGCTGAATTGATTCCTTTTTCTCTCTCTTTTCAACTCAAGAGCTGTTATTTAAAATCTGTTTGTACTCCATGGCTTGAGACCACAATTTTGAGCTGAATTGTGTCTATCCTATTCTTTTCTAAATAGAGGTTTCTTTGCTTTTTCTTTTTTGTCAGAGATTAATCATTTCTGCTGATTCACAGTTGTTAAAACCCAATGTGCTTTGTAAAAGCACAACCTGCATACAAGACATATAACCAAGTAACAAAACATAACTTGGCACATAATCCTCCATAATAAAAATGATGAAATATTTGTAATTTCATCTCCTTACCTTTTAGGATTATGGGTTTTTCTTAGTCTTTCTCCTTGGAGATATAAATTATAACTTGATGAATATTCATTGACCCTTCAAAATAATATTCCATCAATTGCTCATATATTCATTTTAAATTAAATCAGGTTCAAATACATGGATTAAGATAATTTCCAAAATATCGATTTCACTTTTACTTATCAGTGAGAAAGTTTTCTGATTTTATTAATATGGGATAAAAATGAAACAAAGGGAAACTGGGCTCATGTTTATAATATAATCATCATTACCTTCCAAGAAGTGGGTGTGGGAAACAAAACACAAACATCAACACAGATGTGACTCCACAGATTCGCATGGCAGAACTGGGAATTCTGAATATCAATTTACTTAGGAAAACAGAATTTTACTTTGTAATGTAATAATTAGGACTCAGACTTGGGTGTCAGACTGACTGCTTTGTTAAGTTTAAGCCTCAGTTCCACTGCTATAAACAGTATGTTCCTTAGACAATTCATTGTAAGCCTCTGCTTCTTCACCTGTAAAATGAGAATCAAAATAATGTCCTTAGGATGAGGATGTAGCTCAGTGACTGAGCACCTGCCTCCCGCATATGAGGCCCTGGGTTCAATACTCAATACCTCCTTTAAAAAAAAAAAATGTATCTCCACCCCAGGACCCCAGTTTGGGCATTATGAGAGTTGAAAGGCATTGTGTTTGTAATTTCAATTTGTATACTGAAATATACAAGTTTTCAATATAGCTGTAAAGATTTCAGATGATTATTACTAATTTTTAATTTGAATATAAAATTAACAAGTTTTAGGATTAACTGCATCCCCCAAATAAAAATAAATTAATTGCTGACCTGGTATCCATGACTAGTAGTAACGCCCAGTGGCAGAAGACGCCAATCCTCCTGGGTGAATTTTTTTTCAAAATGGAGCATCAGTTCTGCGTTGTCTTCCTTCCACCAGGTCTACACTAGGGGAGCAAGGATTGATGCCTTTCAACAAACAGAGCTGTAATTTGTTCTGTCTGTGACTTTTTATTTTATAATACTGTACATAGTGACACTGACAGATATTGTATTAATGTAAACAGGAAGACAAGTGGGCATTGTGGTTGCCTGTTTTATTTGTATAAGACAAGACTTTTGCTATTATTTAATTTAAAAAGTTGTGCATCTTTTGAAAAAAATGTGTATTTATACAAATATAAAAAGTGAACTTTAGTATCAAATTTTCCTGGGAAAATATTCTTTTCATTATTACTTAATAAGGTAAATTTTGAAAACTGAATTTCTTCATAAACCAATAAAAAATCTTCACAATTTCTTCACTTTTCAGTGCAAAACACTTTGTATTTTTGAGTGAGTTTAGCCTTTTTGGACATAAGGGAAGTAAATGAGAACCCTTTCAATTTGGGGATCAAAATATCCACAGTAGAAGAGAAAGTAGAGAAAGGAAGAGTTCTAACATTATCTTTTTCAGTTGGTGAATATTTTATCAAATTCTAACTCCTATTGCCATTAATATTTATAGGAAGTTTGAGTTAAAACAAGAGAATAAACACCTATATGGAAAATTGTTTTCTGAAGCTGCTTGAACATCATTCACTTTGTAGCACATCATTTTAAAAATGACTTAAATGCCCTGTTGTTTTTAGAGTCTTCTATGGATACCATTAAATGCTAATCAAAGTTTCACTCATAATATATAAATATGTTATATGCATATATAACACAGAATGTCTAAAAAGCTGGATATAATTTGAAACAAAAACAATTGGTTATAAATATTTGATATGTTATAGATCAAAATGTTTAATTCTTCCTAAATACCAGATAATAAAGATGTGGGTGGGTTTTAGGGAATTACTAATAATTACTAAAACCTTCATCACATCATGGAACATCAGCTCTTAGGTAACTGTCCATTTGCTTTCCGATAGAAACTATAGCAAGCATCTATTTTCTTAAAATTATTTTCCTGTCCTTTACAGTCTGATGATTTTATGTTCTTTCTTTACTTGCAGTCTTGAGAAATGAGTACATAATCTTGACTTTTCCTAAGTACAGTCTGCATTCCTAAAGTAAAATTCAAAAGGCTCCACTAAATTGTTCTTAATAAAAAAATATAAAGTGACCCAATCTTAGAAACAAGGAATCCAAACTACGAGCTATGAATCTGGAAAATAATTTTCTTTCCCATATATTTATACCACTAATTTTTTCAAATAATCCCTTCACCCAGGCCCCTTGAGAAAAAGGGAGAGTTTACAAACCAAATCCAAAGGCAACCCTTTCTTTCTTGAAGGAAATAAAGTGAGGAGCTCTCAATATATTTTCGATTAGGTATTTTAGGAGAATGAAATCTGGGTCTTACTAATGCAGGAAGTGGAGTCTGTAGCATTGATATCACTTTTTATATTATTTGGAGAAATAACAGCAGACGTGATGTGAATTATTATGTGATGGAACTTTGACTTCTACCAACCATAACTGCTTGCACATACTCTGTGCTAACTTGTCAGATTTAACAAGTATGACCCATATATTTGGAAACTAGTGACATATTTTATTGGTATCACAACTATAGGCTCATTATAAAATCACACAAAATTGCAATATTGTGCAGGAAAGATTCATTTCCTAAGAAAATAATTTAATTTTTCAGCACTCAACAGCAGCACTTTTTAGTTGCTATACATGTATTTTCTTGCAATACTCTGACTGTCTATAAACACAGGATCCACTGAGGCCACCTTTGCTGCTATAAAGGAGTGTATGCAGTGCAGAACAGCTGTCAAATCCTGAAATTCAAGTTCCTGTAAGAAAAAAAAGTAAAAGCATAATTATAATTATTGGAAAAAACACTTTATAAAAATATCTAACACCTTCTGTATTTTCTGAACTCCATGATATTTACTCAAATAAGAATGCACATGAATTAAGTTTTAAAGTGAAAGACAGACAGCATTTGATAATAACTGAGCTATCTGTATCTTAGCCTTATGTCCAAGACTCGTGATGTGTTGTGATAGTTGGGTGTAAGAAGCGCAATATCAACGAAAGTCATGATCCTTTTAAGCCCAGTATGTAAAAACACACTCTGAGTTATAAATCAAAGGCACAACCAAAGATTTTAAAAAATAAAAGACAGCCTAATATGATCAATGGTGACTACAAACATGAATGTATTTTTTTTTTTGCATTTATACCCTGACAATTTAATTTTTGTTTTTTATTTTCTTGTATCCAACATAGGTTAGGTACAACTCTCCTTTATTTTACATGCTAAATTGATCCGTGCTGGATCTTGCTCAAGTCAGACCCGATAATCCGAGTGCCATCATCTCAGTCTTCACTAAAAGCTTGGCCTGGTCAGTGGCTCAGGGTACTAAGGAAATAAGAGATTTCATTACAAGAAAGTTCGCATTTTCTGTAACTTAGGGGAACCGATTATTGAGTTTTAGTCCTGCGTTGTATGTGTGTATGTGTGTGTGTTTTTTAAACAAATATCACTTTTAGAGGGAAGAGCCAACAGCTGTACGGCACTGAATAAGCTGAGTGCGTGCACGCCTACGTGCAGTAAATGACTTTGACACAACCTCATTCTGTCACCATGGCCAACGGGAGAAATAAATGATGCTCAAGGGGCCTAATTTCTTTAAGAGATGCTGTTCCCTCCACCGGGAAAAAAAAAAAAAAAAAGAAAGAAAAATACTAAAAATAAACTCCTGGACCCTTATTTCCCCTTTTAAAGATCCTAAATGCTATATAAAAGAAAAAAAGAGCCACAGACTGGTATCACTCCTCTTTCCCCACAAAATGTCCCCATGCTAAATCAACAAAAAAGTCAACAATGGGGCTCAAACCTGAAACAGAGGTTAAACATACAGGTTTTAAAAGTTATGTTGTTATTGGGAAAATATTTTAAATTTTCTATTGTTACATATAAGGCCTCCTCATTCTGCCACCCCATTTTACAGAAGGAGAAGGAACTTTGTAATATATTACTCTGATTTTGTTTCTTTCTATGCTGGTATAGCAACATTCCAATGTAATGAAGAACAAAGCAATTATTTTTAAGGTGACTGCTTATTGACTGACATCCTAGTAACTACATAGCATAGAAATTCTGGAATATCCTGTACTATTGAGATGACTTCAAAAAGATAGCTATATACTTTTCAAGAAGAAGGTCTCTGATTTGTCTATTCTATGTATGTGCTCCTTTCAGACTCTCTAAAGGCAAGGTCTGTGATATTTTTATTCTGTGGCGGGACAATGGAATGGAGCTAGGTGAATGCTCCACCAGGCACGAGGGAGGTAAAGAACGCCTTCCCACTCATTCTTCTTGGCTCTCCTGAGATGGTTCTCTTCATGAACCAAGGATTTGCCATATTAACAAACCTCCTTTACAACTTGAAGCCAACCTCACTCCCTCCTGTGGTCCGCCTTTTGGAACTTGTGTTTTCACGTGGCCCAGCTTTGCAGTAAAGGCGAGTAGATGACCCAGGTTAGCCACAGATAGTTCCCTGTCATGATCTCTCAGGACATAGAGTGATTGAGTTAGAACTGTGCATATAACTCAGGAAAGCCCGTTAGAGCTCCTTGGGAAGTTGGTAGGGATGGCGGGGAGAGGGAAGTCATGATATTTACTTTGGTATGGCCAGTCATGAGGAGTAAAAACCTGAAGCTTTTTGACAACATGGCCGGCAGACGGCATGGCCAGCAGACAACATGGCTGCAAGACCTCCCTGGGACCCTGAGTGTAATCTTGAGGTCCCAGTTTCTCTATCCGGGACCTCCCTGGCCCTGGATATTCCAAACATTCCTCACCATTGGCCCTACCATTGGTGGAGTAGCCAATAACAGCTTATCATTAGGAAGGGGGAGGAATGATTAATAGTTTAAAAGGTAATCACATGAGGCAGAGCTCACTCTCTCTGCCTAGAGGAGCCTGCACCAAATCTTGGTGTGTATTTCCGTCTTTCTATCCCATTTTCAGCAAGCTCTGTCCTTTCCCCCATTTCTCAAATAAATTCTTTTTACTGGCCTAACTAAAACAAAACAAAACAAAACCTGAAGCTTTTCATGGTTCTCTCTGCTGCCAAATGGAAAGCGCCTGCCTGAAAAATGAATTCAACACAGAGGCGCATACTGGGCAGAGATGGGAAGTAAAAGAATAACAGATGACAATAGGATCCAGCTATATGGAGTCAGCCCTCAATTGCCTAGTTACCTTTCTTTCTTTATTCCAATCTGAATTAAGTTCTTCCTTTGCTTGTGAATGAATCTTAACCTTGACAATGACATAGTTAATTGATCAGTTGTTTTGGCTTTTTTGAATGACAATGAGCAAAATGTTCATGATATTTAGGTTTATACCCCAGCAAAAGTTTTCTATTATTTAGCTTCATAAAGAATCATTATACTTGTTACTGACTATTCCTTGCGCTGAAAATGTGTAGAATCCGCAAGCTGCTTAGTCCCTGTGCTAAACTTTACTTCAAGCTGGATCCACTATTTAGACCCTTACTCAAAATCTCTGGCTGGAGGCAATGTGAAACTAGTCTCCAGTGACTTTAGAAATTATTCATTGTGATTTAACTCTGAAAGAGAGAAAAACCAAGTTACTTTTTAGATGAAACGCATGGTTCTTGCAAACTTAATACATACTACTGTAATTCAATTTATGTATGTATTTTTTAAAAAAATTAATTACTGAGCTTCTTTAAGGGACATTTTGAAAGAACAGAAACAAAAAGAGCCACAATGCCCGTATCATTTGTGCTTCAGGATGTTAGTTTTATATATGGAAATTGGAAATTGCTTTTCAAGTTCCCCAAAGATTTAGTCGATGATGCACAGCACACACTGAAACAAGATGCCAAATGGTCACCAGGATTAATGCACAAATCCAAAAGAAACACCAGTAACTTCTGGCATCAAAACTTGAAGCTACACTGCAAAATTCTCTGGCAGAACAAAGTGAACGCATTCCACTAAATTCCGTGCAAAACGTCAGTCAATAGTGTTCAAACATAGGATTCAAATAAAAGCTTCTGAAATGATGGTCAGATAGTTCTGGTTTGTTTAGGATTCTAACCAAATATCACCACTGAAGCTATCTTGAATCATAATTTTGCAACTAGAGTAGATCAAAAACATATTTTGGCATTCTGTTTGAACTGAATTCTCATGTTGAATTCAAAGCCTGACTCCAGGTATCCCTCACTTCCTTCCATGCTCCTCAAACACATGAATACATGCCAGTCACAGGCTGCTATATTTTAACCTTGGAGAAGGAAAGGGGACCTCTGCATCTCTTTGATTATGCGTACAGTACACTAAAATACACTGGTGTACAACATACTGGATTAGGAACACACATGGAAATGTGATTGTATCCCCAGAACAGCACTTCCTAGAATTTGCTTATAGTAATAAATGTAACATAAAAATGGAAATCTATGCTTATATAAGTTTTGATAATCAGTAGATTAAAGAGAGAAAGCTTTCTTTATTGCAAGACTTTGCAGAGCCTTTTCTGTGTTAATTACAGTGTGCATCTTCAATAGTGACATAGCATGCTTTCGTTTCCAAACTTATTTGGCTTTTTATAAATGGGGCATATTGTAGAATTATTTAGGAAATGCTGCAATAGAACTAAAAGAACTTAGAAATATACATTTGATGGAACAAACCATTATAATCAAAATATCCTTTCTTAATGGAACAAAAGTATTCTATCACGAAGCCACAGGTACTTATAACTGAAAGGGAATCATACAACACATATTCAAAGTTGAATCTTGATTCGAGATTGGACAATGAAATCTGAGAGAGTCAGTGTTTAAGGCAAAAGGGGCACATTCAGATTAGAGTTCAGTCCTTTGACAAACAACTAAAATATTTAGTTTACTTGTGCATGGTAAAAATTTGAGGAATGAGAGAGGCAGAGGGAAATTTTTATAAAGATACTTTCGTCTTGGTGGAAACAGTGCCACGGAGGAAACTGGCTTTGAATATGTGACTAGGCCCAGCCACCTTGTGAGCTTAGTCTTGAAAGTGACTGTTAAATACAAGAGAAAAGCGTTGGGACATACAGAGCAGAGAAGAGTGAGTGATTGGAATTGTTCCCCAAAACCTTTCTTTATTTTAGAGGCACTTTCTTTACAGATATTAAAAAGAAAAATTACCCACTCTTCCTCCAGTCCCTCAGTTTCCTCATATGTCTTTAAAGCTGTATCTGGTAAGGTACTATTACAGATTGTTTGCCTCCTTCTTCTATAGAGAGAGAGGAGGACAGAAAATCACCTAGGGCAATCACTTTAATATTTAAAAAAAGGAAAAGATCAGTAGACTCACCTCTTTCAGTTATGCAACTACAAGGCAAACAGGTAAAGGGATAGCCACTTTCTTTGGCAAGAAAGCAGGTTTTCCTATGCAAAAAGAGATCAAGGGCATCCGGAAATGAAAGGATCTAGACCTAAAACTCTGCTGAGAAAAACTGTAGCACTAACCTAAGTTGTGTGGTGGGAATGATCCCTCTAACAGAATAGTCTTGGCTGCTGGTCCATGGTCCAGGCTCAATACAAGATCCTGAGCGTTTGTGAGGGAGGGACGTGTCCAACACAGCACGTGGCTGAAGCTGACACCCCAGGACGCAGCCGTCCTGGCATGGTTAGGCACTAAGAACATTGACAAAGCATCTGGGTATAAATTAAGATTAATGTCCCTGAGCACTCAAGGGACTGGGTGAGCAAGTGCTTCGGTCCAGCAGCGTCTCCAGCGACCCAGTGTGGGGATGCACACAGCCACAGCATTAGAGGGCTTTCCCGTTTGTGCCTGGAACTTGGAAGTAGGGATGAGCCTGCCAGACTGAGGAAACATCCCTGGTTTGGGCACAATTAGAATGTGAGACAGGCCTTAGGAGGAAGATTCTGGATTTCTTCCAATAAAAGCAAGTCGAGCTTGTGATTAGTTGTAAAAATAAAAGAGATGCAATCTTATTTGTATCCCAGTCTGAGCATAATAGCCTAAGACCAGGGACCTGAATCAAATTGATCTCTTAAATAGTTGAATAATTAGTCCTTTATCTCTGACCACCCTGCCAAGACCTTCTCTGCCTCCAGTCTTGTCCTGTTTAAATATGTAATCCACCTGGCTATAGAAATGATAGCTATAAAATGAAACTGATCCATTTCATTCCTGTGTTTAAATCTTTGTAATACCTTCCTCTTATCTGTAGCCTTCACCTGCCCCCTCCCCATACCAAGCAGGACACACAAGGGCCTTCCATATGCAGGAACTGCCTGCCTATCTGCTGCTCTCTCCTGCCAAGTTTAAAGACCTTCCAAACACCTGCTGGCCTCATGCAGTTCCTGCAATGCCATCTC